>SJYQ01000444.1:342411-361030 GCA_006410935.1 Redunca redunca
AGTCTCTCAGTTGTGTCTGACTCTTTGGAACCCTATGGAGTGTAGACTGCCAGGCTCCTCTGACCATGGAATTCTCCAGGCAAGAATACTGGAGTGGGTTGCCATGCTCTCCTCCAGGGGATCTTCCTGACCCAGGGATTGAACCCATATCTTTTACATGTCCTGTACTGGCTGGCAGATTCTATGCCATCTAAGGCACCAGGAAAGTCCAACGTCTTTAAATCATACATAAATAAATAATAAAAATTGGTGAGTGAAGTGAAGGATGTGTGAAACTATCATTCTAGCATTAACTGAACTAGGTATATGTACTGTCTTTATCTACAAAATAGATATTAACCTCTCACATTTCCAGAGAAGGTCACTGGCTAGGACTTCAAGTATTTTTCTAAGATGATACAGATAAGTGATTATGATCTCATTTGAAGCCCATTTTGTTGCATTACACCATCTACAGAGAGATTATTTCATCTATTTTATTCATGCATATAATATTTTATTTCAGATAATTTTAAGGCTAAAGTATTCTTAGTCTGCAAATATCACCCTGTCCATATTTTTCTTTCCTAACAATAGAAGTCTTGATTCCTCTTTCCCAAAGTGAAGAGTTTTCATTCATACTGTATACCATAATGTACACAAGAGACTTCATATTGCTTCCCCAGTTTAGGCCTCAAAAGGCACTGTGAGTGGTCTACCTTGAAGCTCTGGATTCTGCAATTGTAATACATCATGCTTTTAAGACACACCCACATTGGACCTTCAAACCAGTCAGTCCTAAAGGATATCCATCCTGAATATTTATTGGAAGAACTGACGCTGAAGTTGAAGTTCCAATACTTTGGCCACCTGATGCGAAGAACCAACTCACTGGAAAAGACCCTGATGTTGGAAAAGATTGAAAGTAAAAGGAGAAGAGGGCAGCAGAAGATGGTTAGATAGCATCACAGACTCAATGGACATGAATTTGAGCAGACCCTGGGAGACAGTGAAGGACAGGGAAGCCTGGAGTGCTGCAGTTCACGAGGTTGCAAACAGTCAGATACGACTTGGTGACTGAACGACAACAACACCACAAGGGGCAGGAATCCTGAAGATATTTTTCCAAAGATGATAGGTGGCCAGTGGGCACGCAAAAAGATGCTCAGCATCATAAATTTTCAGGGAAATGCAGCTCAAAACCACAATGAGATATCACCTCACACCTATCAGAATGCCTATCAACAAAAAGACCACAAATGACAAGTATTGGTGAGGAGGTGAAGAAAGGGAAACATTTGCTGGGAATGTAAATTGATGCACCACTGCAGAAAACACTATAGATGTTTCTCAAAGACTGAAAATAGAACTATCATATGACACAGCAATTCTTCTGCTGGGTATATATATATAAATAAATAAATAAACAAATAACTTCTCTTATTGAAGAGATACATAAACCCCAATGTTCACAGCAGAAGCAACCTAAGTATCCATCAACAGGTGAATAAAGATGTAGTATACATATAAAGTGAAATAATAATCAGCCACAAGAAATAATAAAATTTTTCCATTTGCAACAATATAGATAGACTCAGAGGATACTGTGCTGAGTGAATAAGTTAAACAGAGAAAGACAAATACTGTCGACACCATTTATAGGTAGAACCTTACAAAAATAAAAATAAAAAAAATAAACAGTGAATATAACAAAAAAGAAACAGATATAGAGAACGAACTAGTGATTACCAGCAGGGAGAGAGAAGGGGGAAGAGACAGCATAGAGGTAGGCAATTGAGAGGTACAAACTCTGATATATAAAATAAGCTACAAGAATATATTTTATACCTATGAATGGAGTATAACCCTTAAAAATCATGGATTGCTATAGTTTACTACAAGTTGGAATCAAGATTGCTGGGAGAAATATCAATAACCTTAGATATGCAGATGACACCACCCTTGTGGCAGAAAGCGAAGAGGAACTAAAGAGCCTCTTGATGAAAGTGAAAGAGAAGAGTGAAAAAGTTGGCTTAAAACTCAACATTCAGAAAACGAAGATCATGGCATCCAGTCCCATCACTTCATGGCAAACAGATGGGGAAACAGTGGAAACAGTGACAGGTTTTATTTTGGGGGGGCTCCAAAATCATTGCAGATGGTGACTGCAGCCATGAAATTAGAAGACGCTTACTTCTTGGAAGGTAAGTTATGATCAACCTAGATAGCATATTTAAAAGCAGGGACATTACTTTGCCAACAAAGGTCTGTCTAGTCAAGGCTATGGTTTTTCCAGTTCAGTTCAGTTCAGTCGCTCAGTCTTATCCAACTCTGCAACCCCAAGAACCACAGCACACCAGGCCTCGCTGTCTATCACCAACTCCCAGAGCCTACCCAAACCCATGTCCACTGAGTCAGTGATGCCATCCAACCATCTCATCCTCTGTCATCCCCTTCTCCTCCTGCCCTCAATCTTTCCCAGCATCAGAGTCCTTTCAAATGAGTCAGCTCTCTGCATCAAGGTGGCCAAAGTGTTGGAGTTTCAGCAACATCAGTCCTTCCAATGAACACCCAGGACTGATCTCCTTCAGGATGGACTGGTTAATTTCATGGCTGCCATCACCATCTGCAGTGATTTTGGAGGCCATAAAAATAAAGTCATCCACTATTTCCACTGTTTCCCCATCTATTTGCCATGAAGTGATGGGACCAGATGCCATAATCTTAGTTTTCTGAATAGTGACCATTAAGCCAACTTTTCCACTCTCCTGTTTCATTTTCATCAAGAGCCTCTTTACTTCTTCTTCACTTTCTGCCATTAAGGTGGTATCATCTGCATATCTGAGATTATTGATATTTCTCCCAGCAATCTTGATTCCAGCTTGTGCTTTCTCCAGCCCAGCGTTTCTCATGATGGACTCTGCATATAACTTAAATAAGCAGGGTGACAGCATACAGCCTTGACGTACTCTTTTTCCTATTTTGGAACCAGTCTGTTGTTCCATGTCCAGTTCTAACTGGTGCTTCCTGATCCACATACAGGTTTCTCAAGAGGCAGATCAGGTTTTTCCAGTAGTAATGTATGGCTGTCAGAGTTGGGATATAAAGAAATCTGAGGGCCGAAGAATTAATGCTTTTGAGCTGTGGTTTTGGAGAAGACTTTTGAGAGTCCCTTGGACTGCAAGGAGATCCAACTTGTCTATCCTAAACGAGATCAGTCCTAAGTGTTCATTGGAAGGACTGAGGTTGAAGCTGAAACTCCAATACTTTGGCCACCTGATGCAAAGAGCTGACTCATTTGAAAAGACCCTGATGCTGGGAGGGATTGGGGGCAGGAGGAGAAGGGGACTACAGAGGATGAGATGGTTGGGTGGCATCACTGACTCAATGGACATAAGTTTGAGTAAGCTCCGGGAGTTGGTGATGGACAGGGAGGCCTGGCGTACTGTGGTCCATGGGATTGCAAAGTGTCAGACTTGACTGAGTGACTGAACTGAACTGAACAGATATGTGGATGTGAGAGTTGGACTCTAAAGAAAGCTGAACACTGAAGAATTGATGCCTTTGAGCTGTGGTGTTGGAGAAGACTCTTGATAGTCCCTTGGAATGCAAGGAGATTAAACCAGTCAACTTGAAAGGAAATCAGTCCTGAATAGTCATTGGAAAAGACTGATGCTGGGCAGGATTGAAGGCAGGAGGAGAAGGGGTCTACAGAAGATGAGATGGTTGGATAGCATTACCGACTCGATTGACATGAGTTTAGGCAATCTCCAGGAGATGGTGAAGGACAAGGAACCCTTGAGTGCTACAGTCCATGGGATTGAAAAGAGTCGAACACTGAGCAACTGAACAGCAACAAAGATCTATCTCTCTTTTGTATAGATCAAAAGGTGAATTGAATAGCAATGCAGTAAAAATCACTACCCCTCTATCACTCACTCCCTTTATAGTGGTAATAATCTCTGAAATCCCTGTAAAATATAATTGTTTTCGGTTTGCCATTTCCCTCAATAGATGTAGCTCTAGAGACTTTCAGTTGGTCTTATTCATCCATCATAGTAGCCCTCACTTTACAGGTCAGTGAACCAAATGTGTAGGTTCTACCAGTTGATAAATACATCTATTTCAGTTATGCACTACAAAAGTGGGGAAATAACGACAGGATAGATTCTGGGCCCATTGTGAGGCAAACCTGAATTGAAATTCCGGTGATCACCTGGCCTCCCTAAGTCCCTCTTCTGACTGCTGGGTGGACCACAGTGATGTTTTGTATGTCTTGCTATCAGTATCAGTTCAAAGCGAGTGTCTAGCAGTCTCTGAAAATTCTGTTTAAGGCCAAGGACTGACAACTAGCAGTGGGATGAGACAGGAGCATGCTGAATGCTCAGATTCTGAGCATCCCAGATCCCAAGTTTCCCACAGGCTCAAACTCTCCACTCAGCTCCTGGGCTACTAGATGGCCCTCCTCTTCCAGTGAAGAGTCCCATCTTCACTACCCACTGTGTCAGAGTCAAGCCAGGAGATCTCAGGGTACTGCTAAGGCCCCACATTGCACCCATTTTGGACACCTGCTCTCAGGCCCACACCCCTGCTTACAGCATCCCTGTGTATGTCAGACTGATTATATAAAATTGTAAATTTGTCTATATCAACTTGCCCATATAAGCCTATTAAAACCACAGTACAAGCATTCTAAACCAAAAAATAATTTCTTCTCTTGATGCCCGGTTATCCTGAAAGAAAGACATAGGTCCTTTTAGGGGGTCTGGGAGAAAGATTAACAGTATAAATTTTGGCAGTGTACTGGGATCCTTCCTCAAGAAGACATGGTCTTCCTTTTATTCAAGAGATTCTGGGTCAACTGGCTCAACTCTGGTCATTGGTTGACAAGCCATAATTCTCTGTTTTCTATAATATTCAAGTTAGATTTTTTGTTCACCTGACCTGAAAATTTCCTATTAAACAGATCAAGGAAGAACTTAGTAGACTTCCAAATTATTTTCACTTTTAGGAACACCATGATTAACTAGCCAACATCATGGGTCTGCACAAGTCAGAGTATTGTGATTGCTGTTTTGACACTGTTGTCAATTATGGTAAGCCCTTTCACCTTGCCTTTGGTGGATGAATGTTACTGCATGGCCCCTGCTACAATGGGATAAAATTATCTCCATTGCATTTAGGGTCCTAGATTTAGTGATTATAGTTCACTCTATGCTCTGGTCTACAAATAAAAGCACAGAGCTCTTCAAAGATGCCCAGGTCTAGATTGACACGAGAATGCATTCAAATTTTTAAAACCTGATTTAGTTTTTCAACAAGATTAATTTAAACTTACTTGTGTGTACTCCTAGCAAAAATGGTATCATGAATTTGATATTGAAATGTGTGTACTAATTGATAGATTTCCAAATATGGCTTGTTTAAACAGTGAGAGAGAGAGAGATCAAGATGGCAGAGTGAGGAGAGTGAGGATGTGGAGCTCTCCTGTCTCCATGAATACACAGTAATACATCTACTCATGGAACAAATTCCATGGGAAACTAACTGGAAACTGGCAAAAGGACTCCTATATAAAGAAGGCTTTAAGAAAGATACACACAATGTGGTAGGATGGCAGAAAAGCATCAGTTGAGAGCTGTGCTTTTGGCAGGGGGCTAAGAGGAAAATGGAGATTATACAGGCAGAAATGCACCCTGGACAGTGAGGTCAAGCCACAGTCTTGGCATCCCAGTGCTGGGGTCCTACACATAGGAGACAAGCCCATTGGTGACTTAGAGAACTGTTGCGACAGATAGAAAATCTAGAAAAGCCTACATTTCACTCACGAGGAGTGCATGGTTGCTGGCTTGCCCCCAGAATAAACAAAGAGAGGTCTGCTGAAGTGACTACCACGTTGCCATGCACATGAATCCAAGCTGAGCAAATATATGGCAAGCTCATTTCATGCCACAGCTTGGCACTAAATCTAGGCTGACCAGTACCTGGGAAAGTTTTGATATAAGGATACAGAGATAACCTGGGGCCTAGAGAATAGCCCAAAACAGCAGCAGTAGCCATGGCTGTTGTTTACTCAAGTGGTGCCCTAGAATCTGCCTAGAATTCTGACAGAATTTTGATAACCTCCTTGTTGTGGCCTCCAGCCCAAACCTAGAAAATATTCCAACTCCACCCAACCCATGCCACTAGCATGCCACCCTAGCACTAGATCTGTGAGAGCCAATATAGGAGGAAAGATGCAACTACAAGCATCTAAGTGGAGCCACAGACACCAGTACAGGCAGAGTATCAGCCCTCTGTTTGTGCACAAACCCCACTTGCTTTGGCACCTTTCCTGTGAGGCAAAGATCCCAGTGCCAGTGCAGGAGGAAGAAAAAAATGTACTTAAAGGGAACAGAGCCCAGGCAAGCCTGATTCGAGGGCTTCTGCTTCAATAACTTGTGAGCAGACCCTGCCACTGATGTGTCAGTGATGGCCACTGAGCAGAGACAAAGTCCCAGCCACCTCACACCTGCACAGGCTCTAGCTCCTCCATCATCAGTCACACCCATACCAAGGTGATAGCACCCAGGACGCCTTGAAGAAAGACACAACTAGCATCCATATCAAATCCGGTCCTCCCACTAAAGGCACTGGGCATATGCAGTCTGCCTATTGGCATTCCCTCATGAGAACACTTCTTAAGGACTGAAATAGATCATTGTTTCACCTAAAATCAGAAAACCTTAAATAAAATTGAAAAAACAGAACTATTCTCAATTGAAACAGCAAGAGAAAATTCCTGAAATAAATAAATAATGAAACAAAAATAAACAACCAACAAGACAAAGAATTCAAAACTTTGGTAACAAAAATGCTGAGTTAGAAAAGAGAATCGATCTAAACAGATCATTTTAACAACAAACTAGAAAATATAAAGAAGACCCAATCAGAAATAGATAAATCAATATCTGAGATACAAATTACTTTAGAAGCAATGAAAAGCAGACTAAATCATACAGAAGAATGAGAAAGTGATCTGGAAGATAGAATAATGAAACTCACCCAATCAGAATAGCAGGAAGAAAGACCAGTTTTTAAAAAAATGGTTCAACCTACAAAATTGCCAGGATAACAACAAAATTGCAAACATTTGCTCTACAATGGTTCCAAAAGAAGAGAGAGAATGGTTTCCAAAATATGTTTGAGGAAATAATGGCTGGAAACTTCTCAAACCCAAAGAAGGAAACAGATATCCATATTTCATGAAGCACAGAGATCCCAAACAAGATGAATCCAAACAGACTGACATCAAGACTAACAATTAAAATGGCAAAAATTAAAGATAAAAAGAGAATTCTGAAGGCAGAAGAAAAACTAAGATTTACACACAAGGGAACATGCATAACACTATCAACTGATATTTCTCCAGAATCTCTGCAGACCAGAAAGGCATGGCATAATATGTTCAAAGTCCTGAAAAGGACAAAAAAAAAGCAACTGAAATCTAGGGTACACTACTTAGTAAGATTATCATTTAGAATAGAAGGATAGATAAAGAACTTCTCAGACAATCAAAAACTAAAAGAATTCAGCAATAATAAAATTATTCTAAAAGAGATGTTAAGGGATCTTTCTAAATGGAAAAAAAAAAAAAAAAAGTAAGAATGTATAGAAAAGGAAAATCCCAATAGAAAAGACAAAGTTGTATAGTAAAGACTGAAGTCTGAAAGTCAATCTTCTCTCTTTATATTACCTTTATAGTAAACCTTTACTGTAATGTGTATAGTAAGATTGAAGACAATTTGAACAGACTAGAAGTGAAATTAAAGTTGTAATTTTAAAAATTCCCATCAAACAAAAGTCCAGGACCAGATGGCTGCACAGGGAAATTTTACCAAACACATAAAGAAGACATAATGCCAATCCTTCTAAAATTATTTCCAAAAAATTGAAGAGGGAATACTCCCAGATTCATTCTACAAAACCACTATGACCCAAAATCAAAGACACTACAAAAAGAAAAGACAACTGCTGGCCAATATCTTTGGTAAATAAATGCAAAGATTTTCAACCAAATATTAACCAATCACATCCAAAAATACATTAAAAGGGGCCATACACCATAATTAAGTAGGACATATTCCACCGTTCTACTTTAATGGCAGAAAATAAACCGACCCTTGATGAAGGTGAAAGAGGAGAATGAAAAAGCTGGCCTAAGACTCAACATTTAAAAAATTAGGATCATAGCATCTGGTCCCATCACTTTATGGCAAATAGAGAAAAAGTGGAAACAATGACATATTTTGTTTTCATGGCATCCAAAATCACTGTGGACAGTGACTAGAGCCATTAAATTGAAAGATGCTTGCTCTTTGGAAGAAAAGTAATGACAAACGTACATAGTGTATTAAAAAGCAGAGACATCACTTTGCTAACAAAGGACAAAGATCTGTGTAGTCAAAGCTACGGTTTTTCCAGTTGCCATGTATGGATGTGAGAGTTGGACCATAAAGAGCAGAGCACTGAAAAACTGTTGCTTTTGAATTGTGGTGCTGGAGAAGACTCTTGAGAGTCCCTTGGACAACAAGAAGATCAAATCAGTCAATCTTAAAGGAAATCAATCCTGAATATTCATTGTAAGGACTGATGCTGAAGCTGAAGCTCCCATGCTTCAGTCACCTGATGCTAACAGCCAACTCAATGGAAAAACCCTGATGCGAGGAAAGACTGAGGGCAGGAGGAGTAAGGGGTGACAAGTGTGAGATGGTTGGATGGCATCATTGACTCAATGGACATGAGTTTGAGCAAACTCAAGTAGATAATGAAGGACAGGGAAGGCTGGCATGCTGTAGTCCATGGAATCGAAAAGAGTCAGACATGACCAAGTGACTGAACAAAATCCAGGGTCACAGGGATAGTTCAATATTAGCAACTCAGTTAATGTGATATATGACTTTAACAAAATGAAGGATAAAATTCACATGACAACTGCAATAGATGCAGAAAAAGTATTTGATAAAATTTAAGATTTATTCATCAAAATGGGTACAGAGGGAACATCATGCATGGCTTTTATGACAAAGCCACAGCTAACATCTTACACAAAAGTGAAAACCTTAAAGCCTTCCTGCTAAATTCAGGACTAAGTTAAGGATGCCAACTCTTGCCACTTCTATTTAACATAGCATTGGAAGTCCTAGCTATAACAATAGAAAAAGAAAGAGAAGAAAAGATTAGCAAATTAAAAGGGAAGATGTAAAACTGGTTCCAAATCAGGAAAGGAGTACACCAAGGCTCTATATTGTCATCCAGCTTATTTAACTAATATGTAGAGTACATCAGGCAAAATGCTGGGCTGAATGAAGCACAAGCTGGAATCAAGACTGCCAGAGAAAATATCAATAACTTCAGGTATGCAAATGATACCACCCTTATGGTAGAAAGTGAAGAAGAACTAAAAAGCCTCTTGATGAAAGTTAAAGTGGAGAGTTAAAAAGTTGGCTTAAAACTCAACATTCAGAAAACTAAAATCGTGGCATCTGGTCCCATCACCTCATGGCAAATAGATGGGGAAATAATGGAAATAGTGAGAGATTTTATTTGGGGGAGCTCCAAAATCACTGCAGATGGTGATTGCAGCCATGAAATTAAAAGACACTTGATCCTTGGAAGAAAAGTTATGACCAACCTGGACAGTATATTAAAAAGCAGAGACATTACTTTGGCAGCAAAAGTCTGTCTAGACAAAGCTATGGTTTTTCCAGTAGTCATGTATGGATGTGAGAGTTGGACTATAAAGAAAGCTGAGCTCCAAAGAATTGATGCTTTTGAACTGTGGTGTTGGAGAAGACTCTTAAGAGTTCCTTGGACTGCAAAGAGATCCAGTCGGTCCATCCTAAAGGAAATCAGTCCTGAATATTCATTGGAAGGATGATGCTGAAGCTGAAACTCCAATACTTTGGTCACCTGATGCAAAGAACTGACTCATTTGAAAAGACCCTGATACTGAGAATGATTGAAGGCAGGAGGAGAAGGGGACGACAGAGGATTAGATGGCATCACTGACTCAATGGACATGAGTTTGAGTAAGCTTAGGGAGTTGGTGATGGACAAGAAAGCCTAGCATGCTGCAGTCCATGGGGTCACAAAGAGTCACTCATGACTGAATGACTGAACTAAACTAAACTGAAAACTGTGACTATTTCAGATGATATGATACTTCATACATAGAACCCTAAAATCTCCATCCCCAAAACATTAGAACTATTTAATTGATTCAACAAGGTTGCATAATACAAGATCAACATATAGAAATTTGTTATATTTCTATGTACTCATTATGAAATATCAGAAAGAAGTTTAAAAAAATCCTTGTTAAAGTTATATCAATGAGAATAAAATACTTAGGAGTAAACTAAGAAGTTAATGACCTTTCTTCTGAAAACTCTAGAGGCAAATTAAAGAAATGGAAAGTTATTCTGTGCCTTTGGATTAGAAGTATTAATACTGTTAAAATGGCCATACTACCAAAAACAATCTTCAGATATAATGCCATCCCTATCAAAATACCCACAACATTTTTCAAAGAGCTAATAATAAAATTCATATGGATCCACAAAAAATTTCAAATCGCCAAAGTGATCTTGAGAAGAACAAAGCTGGAGATAGCACACTCCCTGACTTCAGACTATACCATAAACCTACAATAATCAAAAGTGTGGTACTGACACAGAAACAGACACACAGATCAACAGAACAGAATAAAAAACCCATCAATAATCCANAGATAGCACACTCCCTGACTTCAGACTATACCATAAAGCTACAATAATCAAAAGTGTGGTACTGACACAGAAACAGACACACAGATCAACAGAACAGAATAAAAAACCCATCAATAATCCATTCATTTGTGATCAAATAATCTATGGCAAAGTAGGCAAAGATATACAATAGAGAAAAAAAAGAGCTTCTCTTCAATAAGTGGTGCTGGGAAAACTTGACATTTATCTATAGAACAATGAGATTATAACATTCCCTCATACCATATACAAAAATAAACTTAAAATGGTTTAAATACCTAAGTGTAAGAATGGAAGCTGAAACTCCTACAAGAGGAAATAAGCAGAACATTCTTTGACATAAATTGTAGCAATTTTCTTGGATCAGTCTCCTAAGGCAAATGAAATAAAAGCAAAAATAAATAAATGGGACCTAATTAAACTTAAAGAAGTTCACATAGCAAAGAAAATCACTGACAAAACTAAAAAACAACATACAGAATGGGAGAAAACATTTGCAAATAATGTGACCAATAAGGTGTTAATATTCAAAATATACAAACAGCTTATACAACTCAACATTAAGAAGCCAAACAACCAAATCAAAATGTGGATGGAATAACTGAATAGATATTTTCCAAGGAAAACTTACAGATGAATAATAGGAACATGGATTGATGCTTAACATCACTAATTATGACAGAAATGCAAATCAAAGCAAGATATTATCTCATACCTGTTAAATGGCTATCATCAAAAAAATCTACAAATAAATAATGGAGAGTAGATAGAGAAATATGAATCTTTGTATACTACTGTTTTGAATATAAATTGGTGCAGATACTGTGAAAAACACTATGAAGTTTTCTCAAAAAACTAAAAATAGAACTATCATCAGTTCAGTTCAGTTCAGTTCAGTCACTCAGTCATGTCCAACTCTCTATGACCCCATGGACTGCAGTATACTCGGCTTCCCTGTCCATCACCAACTAACTCCTGGAACTTGCTCAAACTCATGTCCATCAGGTTTTAATTGTCCCCTTCTCTTCTTTCCTTCAATTGTTCCCAGCATCAGGGTCTTTTCAAATGAGTCAGTTTTTTACATCAGGTGGCCAAAGTATTAGAGTTTCAGCTTTAGCATCAGTCCTTCCAATGAATGTTCAGGGCTGATCTCCTTTAGGATGGACTGGTTGGATCTCCTTGCATTCCAAGGGACTCTCAAGAGTCTTCTCCAAAACCATAGTTCAAAAGCATCAATTCTTTGGTGCTCAGCTTCCTTTATAGTCCAACTCTCATATCCATACATGACTGGTGGAAAAACCATAGCTTTGACTAGATGGACCTTTGTCGGCAAATTAATGTCTCTGCTTTTGAATACTATATGATCCAGCAGTTCCACTCCTGGGTATAAATTCAGAAAAATACTAAATAGCCATTTGGAAAGATACATGCATCCTAATGCTCATAGCAGGACTAGTTATAATAGCCAAGACATGGAAGCAACCCAGATGCCCATCAACAACTAGATTAAGACAATTAGATTAAGAAGGTGTGGCATAAATATATGCAATAGGATATTGTTCATCAAAAAAAAAAGAAATTCTGCTATTACAGCAAAGTGAATGAACCTAGAGAATTTTATGCTTAGTGAAATGTCAGATAGAGAAAGACAAATACTTCCATGTGGAATCTAAAAAGTAATACAAGTGAGTGTATATGCAAAACAGAAACAGCCTCACAGATACAGCAAACAAACTTGTGATTACAAAGGGGTGAAAGAATTAACTGATAAAACCTGTATATAAAATAGATAAGTAACAGGGATATATTATATAGCACAGGGAATTATAATAACATATAGTAATGTATTATTGTAATAACATATAATAATATATAATTTGCAAAAATCCTGAATTACTATGCTGTATACTTCAAACTAACACAATACTGTAAACCAACAAAGCAACAATAAAAAATAATTAACAGTGATTGCATTTATTGGAACATACCCAGAGTGATCCTGATTACAGCTTTTAGAGCCTCCATCTTAAAGTGTTATCTCCAGCATTTATGAACACAGGTTGTTCTATGTTGTCATCACTTTGCTCCTGTGATCATTTTTTAGTTTTCATTGTGCACTGATTAGTCATTCCAGGCTGCTACAATAGCACCATTGGCTTTATGGCTTTTAAGCAACAAAAATTTATTTTTCACATTTCCACAACCTGAAAGTCTGAGATAAGGGTGCCTAAATGGCCAGATTCTGATGAGGGCCCTCTTTTGGACAGAAGACTACTCACTTCTTGCATCATCACGTGGTGGAAAGAGGAGGTGAGCACTCTCTGGGTCCCTTTTATAAGGGCACTAATCCCATTCTTGAGGGCTCCATTCTCACAACCAAATAATTCCCAAAAGTGCCACCTCCTAATATCATCATATTAGAGGTTAGGATGCCAACATATAAATTTAGGGGAACACAATCATTTGGTCTATAACCCACAGTGAAGCTGTACTTACAAGTACACATATCATGAGTGTACAGCTCATTTAATCTTACAAACAGAACACAGTCCAATAACCAGCAGCCAGATCTGGAATGCTCAAATGTAATTATCCTACTACTTCAATGGTACAGGCTCTAAACCCTATAAAGAAAGCAAACAGCCACTCTATGTTAAACAGTTCAGAATCTAGGTTAGATTTTTAGAGTTCAGCTCCCAGCTTCACCCTGGCTAACCCTCTCTGCCTGACTTTTCTCATCTCTAAAATTAGCATGATACTATAACTACCTCATAGGTTTATTAAATGAGTTAATACTTATAAAGATCTTAGAAAGTACCTGGCCTATAATAAGCTTACAAATGTAAGCCATTTTTATTACTTGGTTAATTTCCCCTTATGCTACCTGATACCAGATGGTCCTGAAGTAAAGTGCTTGCTGAATGAATAGGAAGGAAAAATAGAAGGCCTTTACCTAACAGAATATAGTGTTTCAATGAAATTACACCATGGAGAGGAAACACTTCATCCTGTTTATATGGGAGACAAAACAGGAACTGGACTTTGACTCGGAGCTGTGTGATGGAAGATGGCATTTCTTCTGTGACCCACATTCACATTCAATAACAAGACCAGAGAGAAATCACTTTTAGGAGACCAACAGGAATTGTCACTTAAGACTTGCTGTTTGACAAAACAGCCATTCCATTCTTTACTTCCACACAGTCATTCCTTACACATTTCAACTGCTTCGCAACATGACTCTCCAGAGATTGAGAAACAGTGTTTCCAGTTCCATTGATCCTTAACATAACAGAGGAGAAGTGGCCACAGTATACCAGAAAGATGCTTTCATTGAGATGGTACATTCTGTTTCCATTAAAGGAAAGAAACTTTTCACTACCAGAGTGCGAGAAGACTGAATGACCAAGTTAAACCTTGGGTGAGGTGGAGTCAACCACGTGCCCAGGAAGTCTTAATCTAGTGAGAGAATCAAGTTTACAGTAAAAACATCACTAAAACTTTGCCAGAAATGGTACCAACTTTTCTGTTTCATTTGTAAAGTGTTTATAAAGCACTCCATGCTAAATTTCCCATTGCTTTAAATAAATGTGAACAACTTCTTCTTTTTCAAATAGAGAAATTGGTGATTTATTCCCTTTTGAAATCTTTGGGGTTAGAATTCCAACAGGCAAAAGTTATTAAATGAGGATTATATAAATCTTGAAGTATATGCCAAGGATATTTTGCTGATGCGTTGACATCTTGGGAGTATGCTACTCAGCCAGAAATCTTTCTGCAGTTCTTTGTTATTATTTAAAGATTATTCAAGAATTACTCTTTTCATGTATAAATTAGATGGATAGGCACTTAAGAAATTCTGTAATTTCTTCATTTTCATCCTCTATTAAGTTTCCAAGCTGTTTTAGAAAAACAAGCAAACAAAGTATTCAATAGGCTAATTTTATAGTTCTCTCACTAAACAGGTGTTCATTCTGTGAGGTCATAAAATTGAAATCATAATATATACTACATCATGGTTTAACATTGAATTCTCGCCAGAGGTCATTACATACTTTCATAGTTATTGTTGTGATACAAATTACCTGACATGTTGCTTGAGAATTGAAATGCAAGGAAAGAATGAGAAAAATCTTAGAATTGAGGTCAGTTGCTCTTGAAATATAACCATTGTTAGTTACTGTTTCTATTACATTGGTTCTCAGCATCTCTTTGAAGCTTAGACACTGCTGTGTTCTTGTTTATTGAATCCAGTTTATTTGCCACATTTTGACAGTCCCCAAGTCCCTCAGTGGCAAAGCACCTCATCTTCTTGACAAAAGCAGAACACAGGAATTGAAGTAATAGATATTACATAGCATACTGTGTACTTCCTCCCCAGAGTAAGAATAGTTTTTATCCCAGACACACTCCAAAATCGTTCATGATTTTGATGACAGTTCAGTTCAGTTCAGTTCAGTTCAGTTCAGTTTCTCAGTTGTGTCCGACTCTTTGTGACCCCATGAATCGCAGCACGCCAGGCCTCCCTGTCCATCACCATCTCCCGGAGTTCACTCAGACTCATGTCCATCGTGTCCGTGATGCCGTCCCGCCATCTCATCCTGGGTCGTACCCTTTTCCTCCTGCCCCCAATCCCTCCCAGCATCAGAGTCTTTTCCAATGAATCAACTCTTCTAATGAGGTGGCCAAAGTACTGGAGTTTCAGCTTTAGCATCATTCCTTCCAAAGAAATCCCAGGGCTGACTCCTTCAGAATGGACTGGTTGAATCTCCTTGCAGTCCAAGGGACTCTCAAGAGTCTTCTCCAACACCACAGATCAAAAGCATCAATTCTTCGGCGCTCAACCTTCTTCACATTCCAACTCTCACATCCATACATGACCACAGGAAATACCATAGCCTTGATTAGACGGACCTTAGTCGGCAAGGTAATGTCTCTGCTTTTGAATATGCTATCTAGGTTGGTCATAACTTTTCTTCCAAGGAGTAAGCGTCTTTTAATTTCATGGCTGCAGTCACCATCTGCAGTGATTTCGGAGCCCAAAAAAATAAAGTCTGACACTGTTTCTACCATTTCCCATGAAGTGATGGGAACGGATGCCATGATCTTTGTTTTCTGAATGTTGAGCTTTAAGCCAACTTTTTCACTCTCCTCTTTCACCTTCATCAAGAGGCTTTTTAGCTCCTCTTCACTTTCTGCCATAAGGGTGGTGTCATCTGCATATCTGAGGTTATTGATATTTCTCCCGGCAATCTTGATTCCAGCTTGTGTTTCTTCCAGTCCGGCGTTTCTCATGATGTACTCTGCATAGAAGTTAAATAAGCAGGGTGACAATATACAGCCTTGACGTACTCCTTTGCCTATTTGGAGCCAGTCTGTTGTTCCATGTCCAGTTCTAACTGTTGCTTCCTGACCTGCATATAGATTTCTCAAGAGGCAGGTCAGGTGATCTGGTATTCCCATTTCTTTCAGAATTTTCCACAGTTTATTGTGATCCACACAGTCAAAGGCTTTGGCATACACAATAAAGCAGAAATCAATGTTTTTCTGGAACTCTCTTGCTTTTTCCATGATCCAGCGGATGTTGGCAATTTGATCTCTGGTTCCTCAGCCTTTTCTAAAACCAGCTTGAACATCAGGGAGTTCCCAGTTCACGTATTGCTGAAGCCTGGCTTGGAGAATTTTGAGCATTACTTTACTAGCATGTGAGATGAGTGCAATTGTGTGGTAGTTTGAGCATTCTTTGGCATTGCCTTTCTTTGGGATTGGAATGAAAACTGACCTTTTCCAGTCNTAGTTCATCAGGCACTCTATCTATCAGATCTAGACCCTTAAATCTATTTCTCACTTCCACTGTATAATCATAAGGGATATGATTTAGGTCATACCTGAATAGTCTAGCGGTTTTCCCTACTTTCTTCAATTTAAGTCTGAATTTGGCAATAAGGAGTTCATGATCTGAGCCACAGTCAGCTCCTAGTCTTGTTTTTGCTGACTGTATAGAGCTTCTCCATCTTTGGCTGCAAAGAATATAATCAATCTGATTTTGGTGTTGACCATCTGGTGATGTCCATGTGTAGAGTCTTCTCTTGTGTTGTTGGAAAAGGGTGTTTGATATGACCAGTGTGTTTTCTTGGCAAAACTCTATTAGTCTTTGCCTTGCTTCATTTCGCATTCCAAGGCCAAATTTGCCTGTTACTCCAGGTGTTTCTTGACTTCCTACTTTTGCATTCCAGTCCCCTATAATGAAAAGGACATCTTTCTTGGGTGTTAGTTCTAAAAGGTCTTGTAGGTCTTCATAAAACCGTTCAACTTCAGTTTCCTCAGCGTTACTGGTTTGATGACAGTAGCAGTAAAAAATTATTTTGCATGTACCAAAATAGGTAACCATAAATCTCATTTCTTTTCATAACTTTGACAATCTTAATTCACCAACTGAGAAATTTACATAACAGCAATATTTGGGAACTAGGAAGGTACACTTGGATGTGCCTTCATTCTGCCAGAGTGGATTCATTCTAGAAATACCACTGCATTATGTAGGATAGTAGGTGAAAAAGAGCACTGGTAACAGGATCCTTTTGAATTTTAAGAAATGTACGTGTGTGTATGATATAAGCTTATGGGAAATGAAGTTGTTTTGGAGTTATAGGCACCCATTTTCACTCTCATTTGAATATATGACAACCTAAGTGTCCAGAATAAAAATGGATTAAATAAGCAATTGATACAAAGGTTTTCACAATAAAAGAGATGATAATATAGGTGGGAATAAAGCCAATTACATGCCAGACACATTTATTTGTATTTATTCTATTTAATTTAGAATAAACTGAAGTCTAAAAACCAGGAAACTGGGGGTGTCATCAGTTAAATGGCTAAGACTTACAGGCTCACTTAAATGATAATCCTGTATGCAATACAGCAAAAGAGACACAGATGTATAGAACAGTCTTTTGGACTCTGTGGGAGAGGGAGAGGGTGGAATGATGTGGGAGAATGGCATTGAAACATGTATAATATCATATATGAAACGAATTGCCTGTCAGGTTCTATGCATGATACTGGATGCTTGGGGCTGGTGCACTGAGAAGACCCAGAGGGATGGTACAGAGAGGGAGGAGGGTGGGAGTTCAGGATGGGGAACACGTGTATACCTGTGGAGGATTCATGTTGATGTATGGTAAAACCAATACAATATTGTAAAGTAATTAACCTTCAATTAAAATAAATAAATTTATACTTAAAAATAATTTAAAAAAAGAAAAAATAATAAACTGATTAAGTGGATGTGGAAAAGGAAAATACATATTTATAGATTTGGATTCCAGAGTCTGAACTGGGCAAAGAATAGAAGGGGTTTTAACATTGACATGGCAGCCGTGACAAGTGGACGCAGGTTAACTACACCTTTACAGAGAGACACACTCACAGGGGCCAATGCTTACCTACAGGGAATCCAATTGGCTTCATCCTAGCATGAGGAGATCTATGCTGGGATTTCAACCTGTAGTATATTATTTAAAGAAGCTTAAGGCATTCTGTTACAGGTAAAGTTCAACTATAAGGCAGATTTGCCATACATTAACATATTTGTCCTTGATGTTCTTTTTAGAATTCTTATTTTATTTAGCCTGGTCTATTAGTCTGAAGTTAATCTTAAATTTAGATTTTGCCCTTGAACATAAAAGTCCTCCATAACTGAGGTGAATCTTAAGGCCTTCTTTTGACTGCCCTATTGCCAGTAATCAAGAGTTTATTTTGTGCCCAATTAATTACTTGAAAATAAAATGAATCTCCAGGCTGTTCCTTTGGTCATGATTTGGAGATGGACATTTGTCAAAATATCCTCT
>SJYQ01000444.1:370270-386102 GCA_006410935.1 Redunca redunca
GGTAGAATCAGAAGATCAATAATTCTCAGCAATTTCTGATTTCATCTTACTCCCAACATATTCAGATTGACTGGTATCAACCTCTTACTCAAGATTAAAATTCTAACTACTATATCTTTAAAAATGCAAGATCTACCTGGGAAAGTTTCCTCACCTGAGCTTTAGTCTTGGTATAGAAGTCAATCAGAGCCAGAATAAATGTTTAAAAAGAGAATAAATGAAACAAGAACATTGGGGGGAATTTAAAAATTGCTAGTGCATTTAATCAAAAGGCCAAATAATATAATGAATAACATCAGAAGATGATTAGTAATTTAGAAAATAACTCAATCATGACTTCCCTGGTGGTTCAGTGGCTAAAACTCAACACACCCAATCCAGAGGGCCCAGTTTCAATCCCTGGTCAGGGAACTTGATCCCAGAAACTGCAACCAAAAGATCATGTATGCTGCAACTAAGACACAGAAGAGCCAAATAAATAAATAGAAATTTAGAAAATAAATCAACTAAGTCCCATAAAATGAAAGGAAACAAGAGAATCACTGGCAAATAGAAGAGATGATTTTTGAACTGAAATGTAGGCATACCAAATACAGTGTCCATCCAATAGAAATTTAAGAAGAAAACAAAATATCATTAAAAAAAAATAGAGGACAAAGATGAAATGTGGACTCGATTTTATCCAACTTGCAATTTAAGAAGTTAGCAAACCACATTTTGCTGAGACTGACAGAAGATGTAAGATCTAGAACAGAGATAAAAGCCTTTGATACTCATGACACAGCAAGCAACATGAGTATCAGTATATTTACATCAGTTTCTCTTCCTCCAAATTTTCCAAGGGGATCTGATGGGCCTAGATGGATGTCTGCTCATGAAGTAGGTGACATTATAGAAGAAAAACCTGAAGCTAAGTAACTCAAAATTGTTATCATGGGAATAAGCAAGCAGGTCTTTATAATGGAGAAACACACTCTCCTTACTTTTCAAGTTGTATTCAAATTTGTTTTTTGGTCTGAATGGAGACACTATCTTTATATTCCACGGTTGTTTGTTATATATTAATAATACTTGTCAAAGATACTATGGAACAATAGTTTGTGTTTCTGCTCAGAAAAATGTGCACGAAAGTGAGAGCCTTATCAAAAATATTTCTTACAACAAGCATGAAGTCATCACAAATACATTAGAAAAAAATTCCGTAAGATGAAAAAGAGATAAAAACTTCAACTAAAAGTTGAATCTTCAATTAATGTTCAGTACTGTTCAGTTAATCAGTTGTGTCTGATTCTATGCGACCCCATGGACCCCACGGATTCCATGGATGCAGCATGCCAGACCTCCCTGTCCATCAGCAACTCCCAGAGCCTACTCAAACTCATTTCCATCGCATCGGTGATGCCATCCAACCATCTCATCCTCTGTTGTCCCCTTCTCCTCCTGCCCTCAATCTTTCCTAGCATCAGGATCTTTTCAAATGAATCAGTTTTTTGCATCAGGTGGCAAAAGTATTGGAGTTTCAGCTTCAGCATCAGTCCTTCCAATGGATATTCAGGACTGATTTCCTTTAGGATGGACTGGTTGGATTTCCTTGCAGTCCAAGGGACTCTCAAGAGTCTTCTCCAACACTACAGTTCAAAAGCATCAATTCTTTGGTGCTCAGTTTTCTTTATAGTCCAACTCTCACATCCATACATGACTTCTGGTGAAACGATAGCCTTGACTAGACAGATTTTTGTTGGCAAGGCAATATTTCTGCTTTTTAACATGCTGTCTAGGTTGGTCATAACTTTTCTTCCAAGGAGTAAGCGTCTTTTATGGTTACAGTCACCATCTGCACTGATTTTGGAGCCCCCAAAATAAAGTTTGTCATGGTTTTCACTGTTTCTCCATCTATTTGCAATGAAGTGATGGGACCGGATGCAATAATCTTAGTTTTCTGAATGTTGAGCTTTAAGCCAACTTTTCCACTCTCCTCTTTCACTTTCACTGTTAAGATTCATCTCTGTATTGGGGGAATTTAAAAATGTTATTAGTGCACATCTTTTAATTGCCACTAAATCATTCAGGTGTGACCTAAATTGAATCCCTTACAATTATACAGTGGAAGTGAGAAATAGATTCAAGGGATTAGATCTGACAGACAGAGTGCCTGATGAACTTCATCAAGAGGCTCTTTAGTTTTTCTCCACTTTCTGCCATAAGGGTGGTATCATCTGTATATCTTAGGTTATTGATATTTCTCCCAGCAATCTTGATTCCAGCTTATGCTTCATCCAGCCCAGTTTTTCTCATGATGTACTCTTCATATAAATTAAATAAGCAGGGTGACATTATACAGCCTTGACGTACTCCTTTTCCTATTTAGAACCAGTCTGTTGTTCCATGTCCAGTTCTAACTGTGGCTTCCTGACCTGCATATAAGTTTCTCGAGAGACAGGTCAGGTGGTCTGGTATTCCCATCTCTTTCAGAATTTTCCACAGTTTATTGTGATCCACACAGTCAAAGGTTTTGGCATAGTCAATAAAACAGAAATCAATGTTTTTCTGGAACTCTCTTGCTTTTTTGATGATCCAGCAGATATTGGCAATCTGATCTCTCATTCCCCTGCTTTTCCTGAAACCACCTTGAACATCTGGAAGTTCACAGTTCACATATTGCTGAAGCCTGGCTTGGAGAATTTTCAGCATTACTTTACTAGTATGTGAGATGAGTGCAATTGTGTGGTAGTCTGAGCATTCTTTAGCATTGCCTTTCTCTGGGATTGGAATGAAAACTGACCTTTTCCAGTCCTGTGGCCACTGCTGAGTTTTCCAAATTTGCTGGCATATTGAGTACAGCACTTTCACAGCATCATCTTTCAGGATTTTAAATAGCTCAGCTGGAATTCCATCACCTTTACTAGCTTTGTTCATAGTGATGCTTCCTAAGGCCCACTTGATTTCACATTCCAGGATGTCTGGCTCTAGGTGAGTGATTACCATCATGATTATCTTGGTCGTGAAGCTCTTTTTTTTGTACAGTTCTTCTGTGTATTCTTGCCACCTCTTAATATCTTCTGCTTCTGTTAGGTCCATACAATTTTTGTCCTTTATCAAGCCCATTTTTGCATGAAATGCTCCCTTGGTATCTCTAATTTTCTTGAAGAGGTCTCTAGTCTTTCCCATTCTGTTGTTTTCCTCTGTTTCTTTGCATTAATCACTGAGGAAGGCTTTCTTATCTCTCCTTGCTATTCTTTGGAATTGTGCATTCAGATGCTTATATCTTTCCTTTTCTCCTTTGCTTTTCACTTCTCTTCTTTTCACAGCTATTTGTAAGGCCTCCTCAGACAGCTATTTTGCTTTTTTGCATTTCTTTTCCATGGGGATGGTCTTGATCCCTGTCTCCTGTACAACGTCACGAGCCTCCATCGATAGTTCATCAGGCACTCTATCTATCAGATCTGTTCTCTTAAATCTATTTCTCACTTCCACTGTATAATCATAAGCGATTTGATTTAGGTCATACATGAATGGTCTAGTGGTTTTCCCCACTTTCTTCAATTTAAGTCTGAATTTGGCAATAAAGAGTTCATGATCTGAACCACAGTCATCTCCCAGTCTTGTTTTTGCTCACTGTATGGAGCTTCTCCATCTTTGGCTGCAAAGACTATAATCAATCTGATTTCGGTGTTGACTATCTGGTGATGTCCATGTGTAGAGTCTTCTTTTGCATTGTTGGAAGAGGGTGTTTGCTATGACCAGTGCATTCTCTTGGCAAAACTCTATTAGCCTTTGCCCTGCTTCATTCCATATTCCAAGGCCAAATTTGCCTGTTACTCCAGGTGTTTCTTGACTTCATACTTTTGCATTCCAGTCCCCCACAATGAAAAGGACATCTTTTTTGGGGTGTTAGCTCTAAAAGGTCTTGTAGGTCTTCATAGAAACGTTCAACTTCAGCTTCTTCAGCGTTACTGGTTGGGGCACAGACTTGGATTACTGTGAAATTGAATGGTTTGCCTTGGAAACGAACAGATATCATTCTGTCATTTTTGAGATTGCACCCAAGTACTGCATTTCGGACTCTTTTGTTGACCATGATGGCTACTCCATTTCTTCTAAGGGATTCCTGCCCACAGTAGTAGATATAATGGTCATCTGAGTTAAATTCACCCATTCCAGTCCATTTTAGTTTGCTGATTCCTAGAATGTCAACGTTCACTCTTGTCATCTCCTGTTTGACCACTTCCAATTTGCCTTGATTCATGGACCTGACATTCCAGGTTCCTATGAATTTTCCTCTTTACAGAATCAGACCTTGCTTCTATCACCAGTCGCATCCACAACTGTGAATTGTTTTTGTTTTGGCTCCATCCCTTCATTCTTTCTGGAGTAATTTCTCCACTGATCTCCAGTAGCATATTGGGCACCTACCGACTCGGGGAGTTCCCCTTTCAGTATCCTATCATTTTGCCTTTTCATACTGTTCATGAGGTTCTCAAGGCAAGAATAACTGAAGTGGTTTGTCATTCCCTTCTCCAGTGGGCCACATTCTTTCCAACTTCTCCACCATGACCTGTCCATCTTGGGTGGCCCCACATGGCATGGCTTAGTTTCATTGAGTTAGACAAGGCTGTGGTCCATGTGATCAGATTGGCTAGTTTTCTGTGATTATGGTTTCAGTGTGTCTGCCCTCAGATGCCCTCTCACAACATCTACCATCTTACTTGAGTTTCTCTAACCTTGGACATGGGGTGTCTCTTCATGGCTGCTCCAGCAAAGCGCAGCTGCTGCTCCTTACCTTGGATGAGGGGTATCTCCTCAGGGCTGCCCCTCCTGACCTTGAATGTGGAGTTGCTCCTCTCGGCCCTCCTGCGCCCGCACAGCCGCCACTCCTTGATTTGATATAGTCAAGCTAATTAACATATCATCTTCTCTGTCACCATTCTTTTGTATACAAGATCAGAGTAGCTGAAATCTCAGAAAGGTTCCAGTACTTAATACAGTATTAACTAGAGTCATCAGGTTGTACATTTGTTCTCTAGATATATTCATCCTAAATAATTACACCTTTGTACCTTTTGACCAGGACTTTTCTGGTGGTTCAGTGGTAAAATATCCACCTGCAAAGCACGAGTTGCAGAAGACATAATTTTGATCCCTGGGCTGGGATGATCCCCTGGAGGAGAGTGAGAGGATAACAGGTAGGAAGGTCAGGGTCCCCATGTGGCAGAAGGAAATTAACTGCAAGTGGCAGATGTTATTTTCCTTCTCTACACAAAATTAAAAGAGGCTTCTTTTAATTCTGTGCTGACAACAGCTGGTTCTGAGCTAACCAAAGTGCTTTTCTTATGGAAATATTTTTCTTAAGCTATGTCAATGAAACTATATGTTTGCTTTGGAATCTGCCTTTCTTCAAAATGATTCCACCTAAGACTAACTTTTTTCTTTTCTCAAACCTTGGGCTGAAAATGGCTCAACAAACCAGTATTTCTGTCAATTGTTTTATAGCCAGGAGACGACACACTTCGTGCCATCCTATTTCAAAAGTGCCTATTGTGGGAGGGGGCCTGGTGAAACTCCTTCAACCTTGAGGTGTCTCTCTTGTCTGATTAATAACTTTCTAATAGATGTAAAACACCTTCCTAAAAACTAGCAAAGGGACACTATTTCTGTCCCCTTTTGATGTCTCTGTCAAAAGTTTTCCCTATCTCTGCTGCTGCTAAGTCGCTTCAGTCATGTCCAACTCTGTGCAACCCCATAGACGACAGCCCACCAGGCTCCGCCATCCCTGGGATTCTCCAGGCAAGAACACTGGAGTGGGTTGCCATTTCCTTCTCCAATGCATGACAGTGAAAAGTGAAAGTGAAGTCACTCAGTCGTGTCTGACTCTTCCCGACCCCCATGGACCTCAGCTTACCAGGCTCCTCTGTCCATGGGAGTTTCTAAGCAAGAGTATTGGAGTGGGTTGCCATTGCTTTCTCCTCCCTATCTCTATTATACTTCAGAAATACTTTGATACAAAAAAACTCCAAGTAGGCAAGCTTCGTCTCTGATCCTGGATTGAAATCCTCTCCTCCAGAGATCACAGATCCCAGTGTAACACACAGCTTGCAGCAGTAACCTTTCAAGGGCATGAATCAAGAATCGTTGGGACAGAGAAGCCTGGTGGGAGTCCATAGAATTGCAGAGTCAGACACAACTGAAGCGACTTAGTGTGCATGCACACCCGTTGAACAACATTATCCCATTTATCCAACCCCTCATAAGTATTGCCCTATTCTCTGATTCATGCATTTGACTTCTTTAGATTTCATTTGTAAGTGGGATCATAAAGTGTATTTTTCCTTCTGTATCTGGCTTATTTCAGTGAGCATAATGTCCTTCAGCCTCATCCAGTTCAGATCAGTTCAGTCACTCAGTTGTGTCCGACTCTTTGCTATCCCATGAACCACAGCACGCCAGGCCTCCCTGTCTATCACCAACTCCCGAAGTCTACCCAAACCCGTCTATCAAGTCGGTGATGCCATCCAACCATCTCATCCTCTGTCATCCCTTTCTCCTCCTGCCCTCAATCTTTCCCAGCATCAAGGCCTTTTCAAATAAGTCAGCTCTTTGTATCAGGTGGCCAAAGTACTGGAGTTTCAGCTTCAACATCAGTCCTTCCAATAAACACCCAGGACTGATCTCCTTTAGTATGGACTGGTTGGACCTCCTTGCAGTGCAAGGGACTGTCAAGAGTCTTCTCCAACACCACAGTTCAAAAGCATCAATTCTTCGGCACTCAGCTTTCTTTATAGTCCAACTCTCACATCCATACATGACTAATGGAAAAACCATAGCTTTGACTAGACAGACCTTTGTTGGCAAAGTAATGTCTCTGCTTTTCAATATGCTGTCTAGGTTGATCATAACTTTCCTTCCAAGAAGTAAGCGTCTTTTAATTTCATGGCTGCAATCACCATCTGCAGTGATTTTGGAGCCCAAAAAATTAAAGTCTGACACTGTTTCCACTGTTTCCCCATCTATTTGTCATGAAGTGATGGGCCCAGATGCCATGATCTTCATTTTCTGAATGTTGAGCTTTAAGCCACCTTTTTCAATCTCCTCTTTTACTTTCATCAAGAGGCTCTTTAGTTCTTCTTCACTTTCTGCATATCTGAGGTTATTTATATTTCTCCCAGCAATCTTGATTCTAGCTTGTGCTTCCTCCAGCCCAGCATTTCTCATGATGTACTCTGCACATAAGTTAAATAAGCGGGTGACAATATACAGCCTTGACGTACTCCTTTTCCTATTTGGAACCAGTCTGTTGTTCCACGTCCAGTTCTAACTGTTGCTTCCTGACCTGCATACAGGTTTCTCCAGGAAGATCCAAGTTTGTCACAAATGGCAGAATCTCCTTGTTTAAGACTGAATAATATTTCATCATATATGCATATGTACATATATCATAATTTATTCATTCTTTCATCCATTCCATAACAAAACAAACAAAAAAACAAGCTGTTTTTCAAAATAGTCAAAGGACATGAAGGGTAATTTCCTCAGGTCCTGTTCTTAGTGTTTTCACATATACCATATCACATTAGCCTCTAAACCTTTGCCATTAGAGTGTAGTCAGATTTATTAAATTTGAATTTATAAGAGCTCCAGGTGCTTCATGGGCAGTAAAGTTAATGAACCAACCACTGTTCTAAAAAACCCTTTGAGGTGGGAATTTTTATGTGTTAAAAAGGGATTCCCAGGTGGCTCACTGGTAAAGAATCTGCCCGCCATTGCAGGAGACTCAGGAGATAAAGATTTGATCCCTGGGTTGGGAAGACACCCTGAAGTAGGAAATAGCAATCCATTCCAGTATTCTTGCCTGGAAAATTTCATGGACAGAGGAGCCTGGTGGGCTAAGTTCATGGAGTCACAAAGAATTGAACATGACTGAGCAACTGAGCACACACACAATGCTAAAATAACAGCCACAGATGCACTGCCTTGTCCAAGTGGTAAGTCAAGATTTCAAACCCATGTCCTCTTTATCTAAAGGTCATGTTTTTGTTTTTTGATTTTTCTTTTTTTGCTTCCTTAATATTCTATTTTAACAATCCAGCAGAAGGTACTTATTAACCACCAACTTTGTACAAAATACTGTCCTTGGGAATGTGTCTAATGTAACCATAATTTCAGTTGAAGCTACAATCCATATCTTCTCTTCAGAAGGTAAAATTTTTAGAAGCAAAGTTGTCCACCTGGAGGTGGGTGTCGGGCTCTCCTCCTTGCAGTTCACTGCCAAGGAATATGTGAGCTGGAGTGGGACACTGCTTAGAGCACTACTGAGCTATGATCAGGGTAGGACATTCTGTGCAACAAAGACAAATCAGGGCTTTCCTGGTGGCTCAGTGGTAAAGAATCTGCCTGCCAGTTCAGGAGACCCGGGTTCAATTCCTGGCCCAAGAAGATCCCACGTGGGGAGGAACAACTAAGCCTGTGTGCCACAACTACTGAGCCCAAGCTCTAGAGCCTAACAGGCACAACTACTGAAGTCTGCACACCCTAGAGTCTGTGCTCCACAGCATGAGAAGCCACTGCAATTAGAAGCCCACACACAGCAACTCGCCACAACTAGAGAAAAGCCCACGCAGCAACAAAGACCCAGTGCAGCCATAAATTAAATAAAAATTATTTTTTAAAAGTGTCAGATATTAGTGTCTCTAACTGATCAATTTAAAAGAAGTTATTATTTGAAAAGTACTGTGATTGCTCAGCCACCGAACATGAGATTATGATTTATCTTTGAATTTCTTGTTGTTGTGTTTGTTTCAGAGTCAATGGTTAACAGAAGGGAAAATATTCAGCTAAATTTTTTGAGACATCTTGTTGGTATGAGAACAAGTTTAGTTATTTTGTCCTATTTCTTGACCTGAAGAAGGGTCTTTTACCTATGCTTGATGTTTAGCAGTGCTGTGATCAGAGAACATGCTTCCTTTGCCTTAAGATGACTTACATCATCTATCTTGTCTGGCAATTTCTAGCTCATCTTTTTCTTCCAGTACCATAAAACCACACACCTCATGGGACCCTGGGAAACTGAGCAAAATAAAATGTATTTGTGTTCATTTTGTGTCCTACTTTGCCACTTACATTCTGGAGGAAATGAATACTCTATTAAAAGGATATTAAATTCTAGTAGATCAAACCACTGGGTTTGATAAAAACCATAGAAGAAAAAATCATAGATTCTTGCCAGGTTTTGTCATTCTGGAGAACTCTGGGTATGTTTTATAATTTTTCTATCTTGTTCTCTCATTATGGTGACTGATACACTATTCCTTCACCAATTGAAGGGCAAGTTTATGTACGGGCTGTTGTAAAAGCCATTGGCAAACAGAATGGACAAGGATTTCCAATTCTAACTACATAATGCTGCTCATTTCTTGAAATATTCTAGACAATTTCTATCCATTGTCTCTATCTTGGACAGAAGTGGAACTGAGCAGTCTACTGAGAAGACAGAAAATATAAACAGAGCACTTGAGATTATCCTAAATTCAGTGACTGAACTGTTACATTTTCTTTTCAGTTATTAGCGCTTTGATGGCTTACTTGTCTTATATTCAAAGGAAGTAATATGAATATAATTGCATTCTTTGGCATACTGAATAAATAAAATATTTTAGATAAATTTTTATTGTATATATTACATAGGAAATTGCATATTTATCAGTATTGGGGAAATAGTAGATATCTTTTTTAAAACCTATCTATATGCCTCACAGTGTTTTAGGCACTTAACATGTTCTCACTAATCTAAATGGCATAACTAATTAAATAGACATTTATTTTTTTCCCATCTTCTAGGTAAGAAATTAAGAGAGGCTGTTACTCTTCTGAGGTCATACAGCTAAAAATATTGTGATACTGACTCTAAAACATATACATTGGGTTGACCAAAAACAAAAATTTCATTTTTTTTCTTTTAAGTTCTCAACCCAGATGAACTTTTGGCCAACCCCATACTTGCCTTGATTGGGCATTCCACCTTTTTCTAAGTACAGAGGATATTATATTATAATAATGTCACTTAAAAAACATTTATATGACATATAAATTACCTTATTCATGTGCACATTCTAATATATTTAATGAATAAATGAACTTTTAAGTTTAGAAATGGTACATGGTATAATAGTAAATACCATATTACTGCACAAAGACAAACTATTTAGAAATTGTTGTGATCACAGTTGTTGATCAAGAATTGATTGCACTGAATAGATGTGTTACTGAGTCCGAGCTCATATTGCTCACTGTGTGATAGGAAAATAATTTGATAGACAAGGTATCGAGGCAAGAAATAGTGATTTTATTTGAAAAGCCAGCACACTAAGAAGATAGCGGATTAGTGTCCTAAAGAACCATCTTCCTCAAATCAGAATTCAAGCTTACTTTATACTAAAAGGGGAGCAGCTGTGACTGATTGCTGCAAACTTTTCAGTGTTGGCCAGATTCTGGAGAGGATGAATCCTTTGCTCTTGCAGATGCCCATGTAGATCTGGTCATAATGTTTCTGTAAACCTCCAAAAAGACAAATGCTATTTTCATTTTATAGCCTTTTATCTCTATATAAAAGAAAAGTGTTATATCCTTAAAGGTAAAGCCTGAGAGGCAGAATCTTGAGAATGAGCTATCATGTGCTTTTCAGGCTATCAGTGACATTTGTTACAAAGGTGAAGAGCAGAGCCAGCATGACTAAGTACAGACAACAGAGAAAAAAGTTAAAAAATAAAAAGGGTCAAAATGGAGTCAGGTCTGTTCTTCCCTGTTACAGATGTACAGACTATACTAATTATTGTACTAAATTGATGGCACACTTTGCTGGAACTGGACCAGTCTTTCATGCACAGAGTCATACTGCCATGCAATCATGTGCAGAGATGTCTACCTGGTTCAACCCCTGTCTACGATATAAAAGTTCACTGAATATTGTAAAGCAGTGTTAGTTCCAATTTTGCTATGGTAAATAATTAGCTATGGAATTGTGACAAATATTTTCACTTTCCTGGTCCTCCTTTCCTGAGTTTTAATAATGGTGGGATGGATTTCTATCAGCTAAGAATCTTTCTATTTTAGGGAAAGGAAAACTCTCTTAAATTCAATCCAAACAGAAAATTTATTAGCCTAAATAACTAAAACATCAAGGAGTAAATTGATTGTAATGAACTGTTTGATTAGAACTTAATTAAATAGATCTGATCTCTCATTTCCTTTCCCTTTCTTCAACCCTACCCTATGTAGTAGAAAAACAGATCCCAGAATTGCCAATATGACATTATTCTTTGTGCCTGTAGTCTTTGAAGTTTATATATATATATCCTTCCGCAAGAGATACTTCAAAAGCCATGACATCTATGTGGATTGGCCCAACTCAGACTACATGTCTTTTTCTGCCTATTGACGTGAATCTCATTGGCCAGGCCTGGGTCACATGCCCACTCCAGAATGACCAGGAAACTGAGTCCTATATGAATCACATTAACAAAAGGGGAAAGAGGAGTGATTCTCCTAAAGGAAGAGACTAGCCATGCTTTCAGAAGAAGAAAGGGTGGCAGTGAAAACTAATCAACATTTATACCAATTTTAATCTAGTTCATCTCTTACAGACTCTTCAGTTGCCAAGATTTAATATTATATGCAATATTTGAAAAATAGATGTAGCAGGGAAGAACAAATATGTCTCCATATGAGATCTCTTCCTTTTACTTTAACCTTTGTGCTCTGTCGCCTGGGTTTAGTCAGGCTGGCTCTGTAACTTTTGTAAAAAAAAAAAAAAAAAAGAAGAAGAAGAAGGAAGAAAGAAAGAAAAATGTTGCCTACAGCATAATATACAGGATAGCCTATTCTCAGGGTTCTGACCTTTACCAGTTCATTCATATAGGGTTAAAAAGTTGCAGAACAGAGAATAACATTTGACTTGTTAGAGGCTTATAGGAACATCATGACCTGATCTATGTGGACAGTTGCAATAACAAAAGAATCTGACACTAAGAAGTTTGAAACAACTAACTATGTCCCCCCTTAGTTTGCCTTTAAAAGTGCTTTGCTGAAAACCTTCAAGCTCAGGATTTCTTTAGGCATGCATCTCCTTTCATGGTTCTGCAATAAACCTTTCTCTGCTACAAACCAACATTTTGGTTTGTTTAGCCTCACTGTTGTCAGGCACATGAACTTGTATTTGGTGATAAATGCAATTTTAAAGTAAAGAAATAAATGATCCATTTGATAAACATACTTAACTTTTGAATTATTAAATCAGCACTTGTTTTATATCAACTAATTTATGTCTATCTTTATCACATTAGCATACATAAACTGGAAAGATTACTTTTTCTAATTGGTCAGAAATTCTACCTTGGGAAATACAAGCTGTAGGTAGTCATCAGACAAACAACAGGATAATCTCTTAATCCTTCTGCAGAGGTATCTTGGCAGCTGGGAGCCAGAGGGGGGCGGAGTGGGGCGGGAGACAGCAAATATATTCCTTTTGCTTTTAAAAGTAAACAGTAAGAACAATTGTACATACCAGAAGAAACTGAAGGGAAATTTGCCAGATAAAGAACTGTTTAGTTATGGAGGCCCTGGTATTACACAGTTACATTTATACAACGTGTGTCACATTTTGCACTTCAGAAGCTTGTCATTAAGTAGAAGAAAGTAATACTTTCTTTGTTGCTTGTAGACCCCTGTGTATAGTTCCCCCTGCTGCTGCTAAGTCACTCCAGTCATGTCCGAGTCTGTGCGACCCCATAGACGGCAGCCCACCAAGCTCCCCTGTCCCTGGGATTCTCCAGGCAAGAACAGTGGAGTGGGTTGCCATTTCCTTCTCCAATGCATGAAAGTGAAAAGTGAAAGTGAAGTCGCTCAGTCGTGTCCGACCCTCAGCGACCCCATGGACTGAAGCCTACCAGGCTCCTCTGTCCATGGGATTTGCCAGGCAAGAGTACTGGAGTGGGGTGCCATTGCCTTTAAGTGAAAAAGTGAAAAAAGTGAAGTCACTCAGTCGTGTCCAACTCTTTGCAACCCCATGGACACCAGACTCCTCCATCCATGGGATTTTCCAGGCAAGAGTCCTGGAGTGGGTTGCCGTTTCCTTCTCCAGGGAACTTCCCGACCCAGGGATCGAACCCAGGTCTCCCACATTGTAGACAAACTCTTTCTGTCTGAGCCACCACTTGATCTTTTAGACTTTAAAAACAAAGTCCCCCAGAGTTTATTTTTTCCTATTTTGTGCTCTGGCCATGGTGCTGAATGCTGAAGGTCCACACCTTGGTCAGCCCAGAGTTGACTTGAAAAGTGCAAGCTCAAATTATGGATTCAAAGCTACTATGGGTACTTACATTTTGAATGAAAGAGATAGATAGTCTATGACTTTTTTGAGAAAGAGGAGAATTTGTGATATATGATAAGGCAGAGAACTTGAATGGAAGGAATGTTGTGCTATTGACTGTAAATCGGAAAAGAGTATTTATCATTCCCTTCTTATAAAACTATGGTTAATTTTTCCAATTCAGTTTCACCCAGAGTCCTTAATTAATTTGGAGAACAGATTAATTATAGAAACTACATATATTAGTAAGGAAAAAGGCTCACACTACCTTGAATTTAAAAGAAAACACACAACAAAAAAACTTTCTTAGAGTGTAAGTTCAATGTGCACAAAGTTTTATTTGTTTTGTATGCCACTATTGCATCCCTACTCATCAAACTATCTCACACAGAAAACAATAAACAATGTTTTTTTCTTAAAGAGATTTTTCCTCATCTTTTGGTCACTTCTTTGAACAAGTCACTATGCTACTTGTCCCGTTTTCTTTTATATAAGATATTCCTGGATAATAGGGTTAGGTGATGATTAAATGAGCATATATGAAGTGCATTAGAGTCTCATGTAATTGTCACTAAATTATTCAGCACAACAGAAAAGAGAAGATGAAATACATTCTCATGATTTCATTTTCAAAATGAAAATGTCTTTCTTTTTTTGTCTTTTAGTTTTATTTTATTTTTTAATATAAATTTATTTATTTTAATTGGAGGTTAATTACTTTACAATATTGTATTGGTTTTGCCATACATCAACATGAATCCGCCACAGGTATACACATGTTCCCCATCCTGAACCCCCCTCCCTCCTCCCTCCCCATACCATTCCTCTGGGTCTTCTCAGTGCACCAGCCCCAAGCATCCAGTATCATCCATCGATCCTGGACTGACGATTCGTTTCATATACGATATTATACATGTTTCAGTGCCATTCTCCCAAATCATCCTACCCTCACCCTTCCCCTCTCCCACAGAGTCCAAAAGACTGTTCTATACATCTGTGTCTCTTTTGCTGTCTCGCATACAGGGTTATCGTTACCATCTTTCTAAATTCCATATATATGCATTAGTATATTATATAATATACTATGCATTAGCCTATTATACAGAGTGAAGTAAGCCAGAAAGAAAATGTCTTTCTTAATACTCAGAGTTTTTAATTCATGTTAGAGTCCAAAAATTTAAAAAAAAAATGAAAACAATGCATGGTATCTTTAATATCATGAAATTGACTGCTAATCCCATTTTGAACTTTTATAGATACATTTACTATAACCTTCTAAATAAGGCAATGTGAATGTGAGCGGTAAATAATCCTTTTTTTGTTGTTGTTCAGTTACTAAGTCATGTCTGACTCTTTGTGACCCCACGAACTGCAGAACATCAGGTTTCCTTGCCCTTCACTATTTCCCCGAGTTTCCTCAAACTCATGCCCACTGAGTCAGTGACAACATCTAACCACCTCACCCTCAGTTGCCCCCTTGTCCTCTTGCAGCAGGGTCTTTTCCCATGAGTTGGTTCTTCCCATCAGGTGGCCAAAGTATTAGAACTTCAGCTTCAGCATCAGTCCTTCCAATGAATAGTCAGGGTTGATTTCCTTTAGAACTGACTGGTTTGATCTCCTAGCTGTCCAAGAAACTATCAAGAGTCTTCTCCAGCACCACAGGGTGTGAGAGTTGGACCATAAAGAAGGTTGAGCACTGAAGAATGTGGCTGCAGCCACATTTATGATCCAACTCTCACATCCGTGTATGATCACTGGAAAAACCATAGCTTTGACTAAACAGACCTTTGTCAGAAAACTCCCTGCTTTTTACTAGGCTGTCTAGGTTTGTCATAGCTTTTCTTCCAAAGCGCAGCTTTTAATTTTTTGGCTGCAGTTACCATCTGCAGTGATTTTGGGGCCCAAGAAATTGTAATCTATCACTGTTTCCACTTTTTCCCCATCTATTTGCCTTGAAGTAGTGAGACTTGATGCCATGATCTTAGTTTTTTCAATCTTTAGTTCCTCTTCACTTTCTGCCATTAAAGTAGTATCATCTGCCTATCTGAGGCTATTGATATTTCCCCCAGCAACCTTGATACCAGCTTCTGAGTCACCCAGTCCAGCATTTCACATGATGTACTTTGCCTATAAGTTAAATAAGCAGGGTGACAATACACATACAGCCTTGGTGTATGCCTTTCTCCCAATTTTGAACCAGTCTGTAGTTCCATGTCTGATTCTAACAGTTGTTTCTTATACTGCATACAGGTTTCTCAAGAGGCAGGTAAGGTGGTTTGGTATTCCCATCTCCTGAAGAATTTTCCAGAGTTTGTTATGATCCACACATCAAAGTCTTTAGCATTGTCAGTGAAGAAGAAGCAGATGTTTTAGAGGAAGTTTAAAAATGAACTTTGAGAGTTACCAACTAAGATAGAAATACTTAAAATAATTCAATTAGATATTAAATAATGTAGAAATCATTGAAATATTCCC
>SJYQ01000444.1:386137-434883 GCA_006410935.1 Redunca redunca
AAAAAATGAAATGAGTAAATAAGAAATATTAAAACAAAATTGTATATTAGTTAAAAATCATTTTTAAAGACAAGGTGAGGTGGAGCCCAGTCAGCCAGGCTATGGTGGGTTCGATAGATATGGACAGGGGCTGGAAGGATTCCTATCAGTTCTAGGAGCTGGGCCAGTCTCTCTCTCACACACACACACACACACACACAGAGGCAGACACACACACAAATCAGTTTCAGGGAAAAATGTTAGTAACAAAGATATTTGATACATCCAACAGATTTATCTGTGCCTGAGTGACCACAACCCAAAATAATTCTGTCAGCATGTTTTATACAATACAAAAATCACATTTGTTCAATACTATGGCAATTTTAAAAAAGCTTAGTTACTGCTTAAATGAAAATTCTGCCTATTATGTTATAAAATTATTCAGCAATTCTAGATTAAGCATATTTTAATTCACTTCAAAATGCTTCTGTCAAATTTAATAATAATATATTATTTCTAAGTTTTTTGTTTTAATATTATTATAGGGTTACAGGAAATTTTATATACACACACATGGTGGTCCTGAGCACCCCTTAAGTACCTTCTCCCAATGTGAGCATCTTTCATAACTAACAGTAAAATATCAATGTCACAAAATTGAGTTAATACAAACCATAGACCCTTTTCAGAATTGTACAAGTCACACATGCATTCATGTACATGTGTGTGTGTATGTATTGTTCTATGCCATTTTATTAATATGAAGCTGCATGAGGCTACTCCTACAATCAAGATGAAGAATTGTTCTATCCCACATTAAAACTTTATAGCCACCTACATCCCTTACTTCTGAAGCCTTATACCTTTGAAATCACCAATTTGTTTTCCATCCCTATAATTACAGTATTTCAGAAATGTTATTTGAATTGGTTCATACACTATGGACTGAACTATGGACTGAACTATGAACTGAAGTTCAGAACAGTGTACAGGAGGCAGTAATCAAAACTATTTCAAAGGTAAAGAAATGCAAGAAGGCAAAGCATTTGTCTGAGGAGGCTTAACAAGTAGCTGAAGAAAGAAGAAATATGAAAGGCAAGGAAAAAAGGGAAAGATACACCCAACTGAATACAGAGTTCCAGAGACTAGCATGGAAAGATAAGACCTTCTTAAGTGAGCAATGCAAAGAAATAGAGGGGGAAATATCATGGTAAAAACTAGAGATATTTTCAAGAAAATTGGAGATATCAGGGGAGCATTTCATGCAAGAATGGGCATGATAAAGAACAGAAATTGTAAAGACCTATCAGAAGCAGAAGAGATTAAAAAGAAGTGGCAAGAATACACAGAAGAACTATACAAGAAAGGTCTTAATGACCCAGATAGCCACAATGGTGTGGTCACTCACCTAGAGGCAGACACCCTGGAGTGTGAAGTCAAATGAGCCTCAGGAAGTTTTACTATGAACAAAGCTAGTGGGGGTGATGGAATTCCAGCTGAGCTATTTCAAATCCTCAAAGATGATGCTGTGAAAGTACCACACTCACTATGCCAGCAAATTTGGAAAACTCAGCAGTGGCCACAGACAGGAAGAGCTCAGATTTATTCAAATCTCAAGGAAAGGCAATGCCAAATAACGTTCAAACTACTGTACAGTTTCTATCATTCCACATACTAGCATGACTATAATCAAAATCCTTCAAGGTAGGCTCCATCAATATGTGAACTGAGAACTCCCAGATGTACAAGGTAGGTTTCAAAGAGGCAAAAGAACCAGTGATCAAACTCTCAACATTCATTGGATCAGGGAGAAGGCAGAGGATTCCCAAAAAACATCTACTTCTGCTTCATTGACTATTCTAAGGTCTTTGACTGTGAAGATCACAACAAACTGTGAAAATTTCATTAAGAGATGAAAGTACCAGACCACTTTACCTATGTTCTGAGAAACCTGTATGTAGTTCAAGAAGCAACAGTTAGAACAAGACATGGAACAATGGCCTGGTTCCAAATTAGGAAAATTGTATGACAATACTGTATATTGTCATACTGCATATTTAACTTATTTGCAGGGTACATCATGTGAAATGACAGGCTGGATGAGTCACAAGCTGAAATCAAGATTACTGGGAGAAATATCAGCAACCTTAGATATGCAGATGATACCACTCTAATGGCAAAAAGTGAAGAGGAACTAAAGATCCTGTTGATGAGGTTGAAAGAAGAGAGTGAAAAAAATGGCATGAAATTCAACATTATAAAAACATAAAAATTGATATCATGGCATCTGGTCCTCATTCCATGACAAATAGAAGAGGAAAAAGTGGAAGCAATGACAGATTTTATTTTCTCGGGCCCCAAGGTCACTGTGGATGGTGACTGTGGCCATGAAATTAAAAGACACTTCCTTCTTGGAATGAAAGCTTTGAGAAACCTATAAAACATATTTAAAAAGCAATGACATCATTTTGCTGACAAAGGAATGTATAATCAAAGCTATAATTTTCTCAGTAGTCATGTAAGAATATGAGAGTTGGATCATATAGAAGGTTGAGTGACAAAGAATTGATGTTTTTGAATTGTGGTACTGGAGAAGACTCGAGAATCCCTTGGACAACAAGGAGATCAAACCTAAAAGAAATCAATCTAAAGAGATCAAACCTACAAGAGTCAATCCTAAAAGAAATCAATCCTGAATATCCATTGGAAGGACTAGTGCTGAAGCTGAAGCTCCAATACTTTGGCCATGTGATGCAAAGAGCAAACTAATTAGAAAAGACTCTGATGATGGGGAAAACTGAAGGCAAAAGGAGAAGGGAGTAGCAGAAGATGAGATGGTTAGATAGCGTCACCAACTCAATGAACATGGATTTGAGCAAACTCTGGGAGAGCATGGAGAACAGGGAAGCTTGCCATGCTACAGTCCATGGAGTCACAACGAGTCAGACTAGACTTAGGGACTGAACAACGACATGGAGGAACATAGATACAGTTCAATTCATCAATCCTCTAAAACCAGTGTGGTGAAGAGAGTGAATTTGCTGGGTAAAAGTTCCCATAGCAAATCAATCGGGAAAGCAAGCTTAATCAGAAAGGAACTAGCTGAAAAACAATAACATACTGCATTGTCTAAGTATGTCATAATTTATTCATTCATTATCCTATTGAAGGACATTTGATGTTTTCCAAGTACAGGCTGTTATGCTTAAGGCTGTTATAAACATCAATATGCAGAGCTTTTGTGGACATAAGTTTGAAATAAAAGCTTCCCTTCTAGTAAATACCAAAGAAAATAATTGCTGGATCATATTGTAAGAGGATGCATTGTTTTGTAAGAAAGCACTAAATCATCTTCCAAAGTGACTGTATCATTTTGCATTTACACAAGCAATGAATTAGAATCCTTGTTGCTCCACATCTTGCCAGTATTTGATGGTGTTAGCATACCAGATTTGGTCATTATAAAGGTGTGTATTAGGTCATTCTAATAGATATTTCATTACTGCTTTAATTTGCATTTACTTGGTGATATAATGATGTTGAACATCTGTTCAAATGCTTGTTTGCTACCTATAGATTTTTTAGTGAGATTTTAAAGCCTTTGGCTAATTTTTAAATTGTTTTTATTTTTTCTTATGGTTGAATTTTGGATAATCATTCTTTATCATATGTGTCTTTGCAATAGTTTCACAAAGACTTTGGCATATCATCATAATCTCTTGACCCTGTATTTCACAACGCAGAAGTATCTTTTTAAAATTCTACTGAGTCCATCTTATCGATTATTCCTCTCATGGATTTTGTCTTCAGTGTTATAACTAAAATGTTATTGTCATTGTTTTTTAGTTGCCCAGTCATGTCCGACTCTTTGTGACCCCACGGACTGCAGCATGCCAGGCCCCCCTGTTCCTCATCATCTCCTTAAGTTTGCCCAAGTTCATGTCCATTGCATCAGTGATGCCATCCCCATCTAACCCTCTGACAGTCACTTCTCCTTCTGCCCTCAATCTTTCCCAGTATCAGGGACTTTACCAAAGAGTTGGCTGTTTGTATCAGATGACCACGATACTGGTTCACTGTCATGCACAAGGTCATCTAGATTTTCTGGGAGTTTTGTACTATTGTTTTTTACATTTAGATGTATGATACATTTTGAATAAAATTTTGTGAAAAGTGTAAGATCTGTCTGTGAATTCATTTTTCATGTGAATGTCTAGTTGTTCTAGCACAACTGTGTGACCTTTATTACTTTACCAAAGATCATCCATCTGTACTTAGGTGCACCTATTTCTGACCTCCCTTCTCTATTCTATTAATCTATATCCTTTCATCAGTACTGTATTGTCTTGATTACTGTGGTTTCATAAGAGGTCATTTAATGTCAATCCTTCAACATTGTTGTTCAATATTGTATTTACTATTATTCTAGGTTTTCTGCCTCTGTTTTTGCAGGGGATTAGATCTTTTATTATTACTAGCATTATTTATTTATTAAATTTGTTTTTTAACTGAAGGAAAATTGCTTTTCAATGTTGTGTTAGTTTCTGCCATACGACAACACGAACAAGTAACAATTATGTGCACATTCTCCCTCCTGAGCCTCCCTCAATTTCCCTATCTCACCCCTCTAGGTCATCATAGAGCACCAGCAAGGACTTCCCGTGTTATATAGCAACTTCTGACTAGCTATCTATTTCACACGATAGTGTATAAATGTCCATGCTGCTTTCTTATTTGTCCCACTCTCTCCTTCCCCCACTGTGTCCACAAATCCAGTTTCTACATTAGCATCCTCATTCCATCCCTGCAAATAAGTTTATCAATACCATTTTTTCTAGATTCCATATATGTGTGTTAATATACGATATATGTTTTTCTCTGACTTACTTCACTTTGTATAACAAGCTGTAGGTTCATCCACATTACTGGAACTGACCCAAATTTGTTCTTTTTTATGACTGAGTAATATTGAATTGTATATATGTGCTATATCTTCTGTATCCATTCATGTGTTGATGGACATCTAGGTTACTTCCATGTTCTGGCTATTGTTGCAATGAACATTGGGTTACATATGTCATTTAGAATTTTGGCTTTCTCAGGGTATATATCCAGTTATGGATTGCTGGATCATATGGTAGATTTAGTCTTAGTTTTTAAAGTAATCTCCATACTGTTCTCCATAGTGGCTGCATCAATTTACATCCCCACCATCAGGGCAGGAGGGCTCCCTTTTCTCCAAACGCTCTCCAGCTTTTATTGTTTGTAAAGTTTTTTATAATGGCTATTCTGACTGGTGTGAGGTGATGCCTCATTGTAGTTTTCACTTGCATTTTTCTAAAAATTAGTGATTCTGAGCATTTTTCATGTGTTTATGTGTTTGGAGATTAATTCTTTGTCAGTTATTTTGTTTGCAATTAATTTCTCTTTTAATCTTGTTTATTATTTCCTTTGCTGTGCGAAACTTTTAAGCTTAATTAGGTCTCACTTGTTTATTTTGTTTTAATTTCCATTACTCTGGATGTGGATCAAAGAGGGTCTTGCTGTCATGTATGTAATTTATGTCAGAGTATAGCCTATGTTTCTCTTCTAAGAGTTTTATAATTTCTCCCTTTACACTTAGGTCTTTAATCCATTTTTAGTCTATTTTGTGTGTGATGTTAGTAAATGTTCTACTTTCATTATTTTACATGTAGTTGTCCAGTTTTCCTAGCATCATTTGTTGAAGAGACTGTCTTTTCTCCATTGTATGTTCTTGTCTCCTTTGTCAAGGATAACGTGCACGTAGATGCAGAGGTTTCTCTCTTGGGTTTCTATCTTGTTCCATTGGTTTATATTTCTGTTTTTGTGCCAATATAATAGTGTCTTGATGACTGTAGCTTTGCAGTATAGTCTGGAGCCAGCAAAGTTGATTCCTCAAACTCCCGTTTTCTTTCTCAAAATTGTTTTGGCTATTCAGTGTCCTTTGTGTTTCCATACAAATTGTGAGACTTTTTGCGATAGTTCTGTGAAAAATATCATTGGTAGTTTGATAGGGATTTCAGTGAATCTGTAGATTGCTTTGGGTAGTATAATCATTTTCAAAACATTGATTCTTCCAACCCAAGACATGTCCTCTTTGATTTCTTTCATCAGTGTCTTTTTGTTTCCTGTATACAGGTGTTTTGTCTCTTTAGATAGATTTATTCCTAGATATGTTATCCTTTTTGTTGCAGGAAGGGGTCCCCTTCCAGGGCCCAAAACTGGGCTCTTGTCTAACACTCAAAAGTGAATTGTCCGAGGAGACACTTGTGCTGACAAAGCAAGAGATTTTATTAGCAAAGGGCACCCGGTGGAGAGCAGTAGGGTAAGGGAACCCAGGAGAACAGCTATGTCATGTGGCTCGCAGTCTCAGGCTTTATGGTGATGGGATTCATTTCCGAGTTGTCTTTAGCCAATCATTCTGACTCAAGAGTCCTTCCTGGTGGTGCACACCTTGTTCGGCTGAGATGGATGTCAGAGAGAAGGATTCTGGGAGGTGGTCGGACATGTGGTGTCTCCTTTTGACCTTCCTGAACTCTTCCAGTTGGTGGTGGCTTATTAGTTCCATGTTCCTTACCAGGACCTCCTGTCGTAAAACAGCTCATGCAAATGGTAACTATGGTGCCTGGCCAGGGTGGGCAGTTTCAATCAATGTGCTTCCCCTAACACTTTTGGTTGCAATGGTGAATGGCATTGTTTCCTTAATTTCTCCTTCTAGTTTTTTTTTTTTTTTTCTTGTTAGTGTGTAGGAATACAAGGGTTTTCTTTATATTAATTTTATATCCTGTAACTCAACTATATTTATTGATTAGCTCCAGTGGTATATTTATGGTTTCCTATGTATAGTATCATATCATTTGCAAACAGTGAGAGTTTTACTTCTTTGCCAATCTGAATTCCTTTTATTTCTCTTTTTTTCTCTGATTGCCATGCTAGGATTTCCAAGACTATGTTGAATAATAGTGGCAAGATTGGGCACCCTTGTCTTGTTCCTAATCTTAGAGGAAATGCTTTCAGTTTTTCATTGTTGAGAATGATGTTTGCTGTGGGTTTATCATATAAACCCTTTACTTTATTGAGGTAGGTTCCTTCTATGCCTACTTTCTAGAGATTTTAAATCACAAATGGGTGTTGAATTATCAAAAATTTTCTCTACATCTAGTGACATGATCATACAGTTTTTATCCTTCAATTTGTTAGTATGGTGTATCACATTGATTTGCATACAGTGAAGAATCTGTGAGTGAGTAGAAGAGCTGTTAGCTCTTCTCTAATCTTTTGGTAGAATTCACCTATGGGACATCTGGCTCCGGGCTTTTGTCTGTTGGAAGATTTTTTAATCATTGCTTTGATATCAGTGCTCATGACTGTTCTGTTCACATTGCCTCCTCTAATAAACTTCAGAATTCGTGTGTTGATATCCAAACGAACAAATGGCAATATTACTGCGATTTTGATTAAGACTGCATTGAACTCTTGATAAAGTTGGAAAGAACTGATATTTTGACAGTACTGAGTCTTTTCATTGAGGAACACGGAATATCTGTTTATTCATTTATGATTTTATGATTCATTCATGATTTTTTATGAACTGTGATTTTTTATTATTCATTCATGATTTTAATTTTCCTCATATAGTGATTATACATGCTTTGTTTTGCTTATATATACATATTTCATGTTTGGAGGCTAACGTAAATGACATTGTAATTTAAATTTCAAATTCTACTTATTTATCACTAATGTTGGCTGAAAACTACTTTTTACTTCTCAAGGATATATGCCTAAAGTGAAATTCTGGGTTGTATGCAAGCTGTACTTTTATTAAAAAAATAACAAATTTCCATATCACTCATTCCATTTAACATCGCAAGCAACATTTTGATCCAATATTTCAACATTCTTAATTTTTTAGTATTTTATTTTAGATATTCTGATATGTGCATATATCAGCATCCTTGAAATTTGCATTTCCATGGCATCACTGACTCGGTGGATGTGAATCTGAGTGAACTTCGGGAGTTGGTGATGGACAGGGAGTCCTGGTGTGCTGCAATTCATGGGGTCGCAAAGAATCGGACACGACTGAGCAACTGAACTGAACAGCCAGTTATGCTGAATACTTTACATGTGCTTATTTGAAATCTGTGTTTTTTGATAAAATATCTTACCATAACTTCTTCCCATTTTATAATTAGATTTTTAAAATTATTGTTTCATTTATATAGTTTAGATATAGTCTTTTTCAGATATATTCTTTGCAAATATTTTCATCAGTCTATAACTTGTCTTTTCACTTTCTTAAGAGGATTTTCACAAAGCAAAAGTTTTTATTTTAATGAGACCCAATGTCTTTTTACCCTTTATAGATCATTCTTATATATTGATCATTATCTGTTTAACCGTTCAAGACTGACATTGTGTTTATATATTGGTATTCACCGATGGCCTGTGGAGGGTAACATTATGGGCAGGTAATTTTTGTAAAGGTTTAATTTTTTTTGTGGTAATATTGTTTTTTTATTTTTTAGTCAATTTATGAAAGATACATTCTTTCAAGAAATTCATTCTCATCCTCAAAATTTTCCAACAGATTTTGGTAAGGTTATTGATTCTGTTCTCTAGTTATTTTTTTAATTCATGTTGTATTATGCAAAATTATGTTTACCTGTTCTTTCTCTTTTTGCTAGTCAATTCATCCATTTTATGTATTTAATTAATCTTTCCAAAAAGTTTAGTCTAATGCATGATTCTTTCATATTTCAGTAATTTTTCTCTTGTACTTATATCTTTTTTCCTATTTAAGAATTTATTCTGTTGTTCTTCCTAACTTCTTTTTTTTTTTAATTTTTATTTTAGCTTTATTTTACTTTACAATACTGTATTGGTTTTGCCATACATTGACATGAATCCATCACGGGTGTACATGCGTTCCCAAACATAAACCCGCTCCCACCTCCCACCCCATAAGATCTCTCTGGGTCATCCCCGTGCACCAGCCCCAAGCATCCTGCATTCTGCATCGGACATAGACTGGAAATTCATTTCTTACACGATAGTATACATGTTTCAATGCCATTCTCTCATCTCATCCCACCCTCTCCCTCTCCCACAGAGTCCAAAAGTCTGCTCTACACATCTGAGTCTCTTTTGTTGTCTCACATACAGGGTCATCATCTCCATCTTTCTAAATTCCATATATATGCATTGCATTGGTGTTTTTCTTTCTGGCTTACTTCATTCTGTATAATCAGCTCTAGTTCCATCCATCTCCTTAGAACTGATTCAAATGTATTCTTTTTAATGGCTGAGTAATACTCCATTGTGTATATGTACCACAGCTTTCTTAGCCATTCATCTGCTGATGGACATCTAGGTTGTTTCCATGCCCTGGCTATTATAAACAGTGCTGCAATGAACATTGGGGTACATGTGTCTCTTTCTATTCTGGTTTCCTTGGTGTGTCTGCCCAGCAGTGGGATTTCTGGGTCATAAGGCAGTTCTATTTGCAATTTTTTAAGGAATCTCCACACTGTTCTCCATAGTGGCTGTACTAGTTTGCATTCCCACCAACAGTGTAAGAGGGTTCCCTTTTCTCCACACCCTCTCCAGCATTTATTGCTTGCAGACAGACTTTTGGATCGCAGACATTCTGACTGGTGTGAAGTGGTACCTCATTGTGGTTTTGATTTGCATTTCTCTGATAATGAGTGATGTTGAGCATCTTTTCATGTGTTTGTTAGCCATCCGTATGTCTTCTTTGGAGAAATGTCTATTTAGGTCTTTGGCCCATTTTTTGATTGGGTCATTTATNATTTTTTTGATTGGGTCGTTTATTTTTCTGGAATTGAGCTGTAGGAGTTGCTTGTATATTTTTGAGATTAGTTGTTTGTCAGTTGCTTCATTTGCTATTATTTTCTCCCATTCCAAAGGCTGTCTTTTCACCTTGCTTATATTTTCCTTTGTTGTGCTAGACATCTACATAATTAACTCTTCACATCTTTCTTTTGGTTATGAAATTTTAAGGCTGTGTATTTCCTTTGAAACTTTATCCTGCTGAATTCCATATGTGTGTGTGTAACCATGATTGTGTGTGTTTTAAACTAATAGACTATATTTTTAAAGGAGTCTTTGGCTTACAGAGAAGTTGAGTCACAGTACAGAGAGTTCTCAGATATCCCATGCAGACAATTATTTTATTATTAATATTTCCATTAGTACACATGTTTGTTACACTGATGAACTAATATCAATCCATAATTTTTAACTTAAGTTAATGATTGAAAACATACAAGGCCAGAGACTGTAACAAGAGATGAAGGAAATCATTGTACAATAATAAAGAAGTCAACTTATCCAGAGGACACAATAATTATAAATATTTATGTACCCAATATTAGGAATGCTTAAGCTTATACAACAAATATTAACTTAATAGAAGGAAAAGTAGACAGCAATACAGTAACAGTGGGGAATTTCAATACCCCACTTTTAAGAATGGATATATAATCCAGACAGAAGATCAATAAGAAAACATTGACTTTTAACTACATATTATAATAGATGAACCTAAGAGACATATACAAAGCTTTCCATATAACAGCAGCAGAACACATATTCTCTCAAGCACACATAAAACACCTTCCAGGATAAAGCATAGGCAAGACCATAAAACTAGTCTTAATAAATTTAAGAAAATTGAAATCATATCAAGCATCTTTTCCAAAGACAAAGAAACTGAAAAAAGAATAAACAAAACTCAAATTTAGAAGAAGGAAAAAAAATAAGCATTCTTTTATACTAATATCTCTCAATAAACTGAGTATATAGGGAATGTACCTCACCATGATAAAGACTACATATGACAAGCTCATAGCTACATATGACAAGCCCATATATAATGGTGAATCATTGAAATTTTTCCCTCTAAGATTGTAAACAATGTAAGAGTACCCACTGTCACTTTTATTCAACATAATACTGGAAGTCCTAGCTAGTGCATAGGTAAGAAAAAGAAATAAAAGGCACCTGAATAGGAAAAGAAGGAAAGGTGTCTGCATTTGCCAATGACATGATATTATGTATAGAAAATCCCATAGACAACCAAAAGAAAATTTAAAGTTAGTAAAGTATTTTAATAAAGTTGCAGGATACAAAATTAATAATAATGATGATGTATCAGTTGCATCTGTATACCCTCATCAGTGGATTTTCAGAAAGGGAAATTAAATAAATGATTTCATTTCGAGTAGCATTATAAAAGAATAAAATTACTAAGAATAAACTTAACAAAAGAGGTTAAAGATTTGTACTTTGAAGCCATAAGACATTGATGAAAAAGACTGAAAAGACATAAATAAATATTGATACTGAGTTAATATTATCAAAATATCCATATTACTCAAAACAATATACAGATTCAACACAATCCCTATTAAAAATTTTAATGACATTTTTCAGAGAAATAGAAGAAGAAAAACTAAAATGTGTAAGGAAACACAAAAAAAGATTCTGACTAGCTAAAGTGATTTTGAGGGAAAAAGAGCAAAACTGGAGGTATAATACTTCCTGATTTCAAAATATGTTACAAAGCCCTAGTAATCAAAACAATATAGTATAGCTTTAGCATTAAAACAGACATATACATCAATGGAACAGGACAGAGAGAACCAAAATAAACCTATTCACATATGGTCAATTACTTTTTGACATAGGAACCAAGAATAAACAAAGAAGAAATGATCAGTTCAGTTCAGTTGTTCAGTGATGTCTGACTCTTTGCAGCCCCATGGACTGCAGCACTCCAGGCTTCCCTGTCCATCACCAACTCCCAGAGCTTACTCAAACTCATGTCCATCACATCAGTGATGCCATCCAGCCATCTCATCTTCTGTTGTCTCCTTATCCTCCTGCCTTCAATCTTTCCCAGCACCAGGGTCTTTTCCAATGAGTCAGTTCTTTGCACCAGATGACCAAACTCAACTTCAGCTTCAGTCCTTCCAATGACTATTCAAGACTGGTCTCCTTTAGGATGGACTGGTTGGATCTCCTTGCAGTCCAAGGGACTCACAAGAGTCTTCTCCAACATCACAGTTCAAAAGTATCAATTCTTTGGTGCTCAGCTTTCTTTATAGTCTAACTCTCACATCCATAAATGACTAGTGGAAAAACTGTAGCTTTGACTGGATAGACCTTTGTTGGTAAAGTAATGTCTCTGATTTTTAATATGCTATCTAGAAAAGATGATCTTTAGTAAATGGTGGTATGAAAATTGGATAGCAAAAGAATGAAGTGGGCCACTATCTTACACCTTACACTAAAATCATGTCAAAATGCATCAAAGACTTGAACATAAAATATAAAACTATAAAATTCCTAGAAGGAAACATGAGGGGTAAACTTCAAGAAGTTTGATCTTGGCATTGACTTCTTAGATTTGACACCAAAAGCAAAGGAAGTAAACTAAAAACAAAACCACTGAGACTACAGAAAACTAAAGGTCTTCTGTTCAGAAAGGAATTGAGAGAAAGTTTTTTCAATCCACATATCTAATAGGAGGCTAATATTCAAAATATAAAAGGAATTCATACAACTCAGTAGCAATAATAATAAACAACCAAATTAAAATGGGTAAAAAACCTAAATAGACATTTTAACAAAGATATACAAAGGGCTAATGAAAAGATGCTCAACATCACTAGGGCAGTGCAAATAAAAACTTCAACGAGATACCATCTCACACCTATTAGAATGGCTATTACAAAAAGACAAGAGAACAAATACTGGCAAGGATGTGGAAGAAAGGGGACTTGGACATTTTTTATGGAAATTTACATGGATAAAGCCACTTTTAGCAAATAGTATGGTAGTTCCTCAAGAAATTAAAAATAGAATGGCCCTATTATCTAGCAATCTCACTTTTGGGTGTATGTCCAAAATAAGCAAAATCATTATCCCAAAGAAATATCTGTACTTCTATGTTCATAGCAACATTATTCACAAAGGCTCAGGTATGAAAACAACCTAAGTGTCTGTTCATAAATGAATGGATGAACAAAATGTGGTATAATACACAGAATATCATTCAGCCTCAAAAAAGGGGAAATTCTGTCCTTTGTGACAACATGAGTGAACCTAGAATCCATTATGCTAAAATTTAGCAAGACACTTAATAATGCATAGGTGACAGAAAAAGCCTGGTGATAAATTTGAATTGAATAAAAATGAAAATACAATTTATCAAAGTTTATAGGCTACAACCAAAACATTAAAATCTCCCTTCTAACTACTACTCTAAAGAAGGGCATGGAAACCCACTCCAGTATTCTTGCCTGGAGAATCCCGTGGACAGAGGAGCCCCACGGACTATGGCCCATAGGATTGCAAAGAGTCAGACACAACTGAATTGACTTACACACACACACACAAGCACTACTGCAAGACAAACCTATACTAATAATCTAAGTCTCCACATTATTGTTGTTGCTGTTGTTTAGTCACTAAGTCATGTCTAACTCTTTTGCAACCCCATGGGCTTCTCTATCAATGGGATTTCCCAGCAAGAATACTGGAGTGGGTAGCTATTTCCTTTTCCAGCGAATCTTCCTGGCCCAAGGATTGAGCCTGCATCTCCTGCATTGGCAGGCATATTCCTTACATGGAGCAGCTAGGAAACCTAAGCTTCCACATTAAGAATATATAGAAAGGAAGAAAATCTAAAGCTAACAAGGAGTAGAAGAATGTAAATAATAAAAATTAGACTTATGTACAGGAAAAATAGAGAAAAAAATAAATTAAACCAAAAGCTGGTTTTTCAAGAAGATCAATAAAATTGATAAAGTTGGCCCAACATCTTAATGTTGAGAATGAGACAAAAATGTGCTCTATCATCATCCCTATTAAACATCTTACTAGAAGTCCTAGCTAGTGTCATTACAGAAGGAATAAAAATAAAATATGTACATATTGGGAAAGAAGACATAAAATTATTTGTATTCACAGATAACTGACAATAGCTCCTCATATTTTAAAAAAAATCTCAGAACTTATAAATGAGTAAAACAAGTTCATAGTACATAAGATTCATATATAAAAGAATTCCAGCTGTATGTACTAGCAATCAATCACTGGAATTTAAAATTCAAATACATACTATTCATAATAGTGTTAAAAAGTAAATAAATTTGCAAATAACATACATGATAATGGATTAATACCCATAATATAAGGAAGAACTCTTACAAATTGATATTAAAGAGATGAATAATTCAATTTTTTAAATGGGGGAATATCTAAACAAGTATCTTTCTAAAGAAGATATACAAATATCTGGAATGGCATGAAAAGTACACAATGTTATTAATATTTATATTAAAACAAAGATATGGCACTTCATATTCACTGAGATGAGTATAAGAAAATGGACAAAAACAAGATCATGCAAATGTGTAGAGAACTTAGAAAGTTCATCCATTGCTGATCAACATATAAATGGAGCAGGCACTTTGGAAAAGAGTATAGCAGTTCCTCAAAAAATTACTATCTGTTCAGTCATGTCCAACTCTGTGCAGCACTATGGACTGCAGCCTGCCAGGCTCTGCTGTCCATGGGATTCTCCAGGCAAGATTACTGGAGTGGGTTGCTATGTCCTCTTCCAGGGGATTGTTCTGACCCAGAGATTGAACCTGAATCTCTTATGCCTAACCTGCATTGGCAGGTAGGTTCTTTACCACTAGTGCCTCCCAAAAAATCCCACTCCTAAGTATATACCCAAATAAACTAAAACATCTCAGTATACACAAAACTTGTACATAAATACTTTGGCTACCTGATGCAAAGAGCTGACTCATTTGAAAAGACCTTGGTGCTGGGAAAGATTGAGGGCAGGAGGAGAAGGGGATGACAGAGGATGAGATGGTTGGATGGCATCACCAACTCAATGGACATGGGTTTGAATAGACTCTAGGAGTTGGTGATGGACAGGGAAGCCTGGCGTGCTGTGGTTCATGGGGTCACAAAGAGTTGGACACGACTGAGTGAGTGAACTGAACTGTACACTAATATTGATATTAGCATTAATCATGTTAGCTGAAAAGTAGAAACAATCAAAATATCCATTATTAACTGAAAGTGGCATGTACATACAATGGAGTAATATTCAGTAATAAAAAGGGAATGAAGTATTAATAACAGACTACAACATGAATTGGGTTTCTCTGGTGGCTCAGTTGGTAAAGAATCTGCCTGCAATGTGGGAAACCTGGGTTCAGTCCCTAAGTTGGGAAGATTTCCTGGAGGAGGGCAAGTATTCCACTACAGTATCTTACCTGGAGAATTCCATGAACTACTCCATGTAGTTCCAAAGATTCAGACACAACTGATCGACTTTTATGATGATGACAACATGGATTAACCTTGAAAATATTATGTATGCAAAAAAGTCAGCTATGAAAGGCTGCACTTTGTAAGTCCATTTATATAAAATATGCAGAAGAGACCAGTCTATGGAGACATAAAGTAGATTATGGATTACCTGTGACCGAGAGGGAAACAGGGAGTGATTGTCAATTGGCATAGAAGTTTTTATTTTCTGGTCAGGAAAATCTTCTAGAATCAATGGTAGTAATGACTGCACAACTCTGAAATATATTTTTTTAAACTTGAAGTTTAACTTCAAGCTGGTAAATTGTATGACATGAATTATGAGACTTCCCAGGTGGCGCCAATGCAGGAGATATAAGGGATGTGGGTTCAGTCTCTGGACCTGGAGGATCCCCTGGAGGAGGTCATGGCAACCCACTCCAGTATTCTTGCCTGGAGAATCCCATGGCTAGAAGAAGGAACCTGGTAGGCTTTCATCCATTGAGTCACAAAGAGTCAGACACGACTGAATTGACTTAGCACAGCACAGCACACAAGAAATGAATTGTATTGCAATAAAGATTTTAAAAATTAACTATTTAGAAAAAAAACTAGCTACTTTATGCATTTTATATACAAATGTATTCAAAAAATTACAAAATACTAACAAAATAAAAGTCTAGTCTAGTCAAAGCTATGGTTTTTCCTATAGTCATGTATGGATGTGAGAGTTGGACCATGAAGAAAGCTGAGCGCTGAAGAATTTATGCTTTTGAAATGTGATATTGGAGAAGACTCTTTAGAGTCCCTTAGACTGCATGGAGATCAAACCAGTCAATCCTAAAGAAAATCAGTCCTGAATATTCATTGGAAGGACTGATACTGAAGCTGAAGCTCCAATCCTTTGGCCACCTGATGTGAAGAACTCCTTGGAAAAGACCCTGATGCTGGGAAAGATTGAAGACAGGAGGAGAAGGGGATGACAGAGGATGAGATGGCTGGATGGCATCACCGACCTGATGGACATGAGTCTGAGCAAACTCCAGGAGTTGGTGATGGACAGGGAAGCCTAGCGTGCTGCAGTCCATGGGTTGCAACGAGTCAGACACAACTGAGTGACTGAACTGAACTGAACAAAATCAAAGATTAAAATCATGCTGACATGATTTGGAAAACTTGATGATATTAAGATACCAATTTTTCCTGGCTTAAATTATAAAATTAATCATTCCCATTCAAAATCTAAGAACTATTATTTTCTGAATATAAATAAACTGATTTTAAAATGTACATGCAATATCAAATAGTCTAAAATATCCAACACAATAATGAACAAAGTTCAAAGACTGACATTACCTGATATTATTGCTGTTTAGTCAATAAGTTGTGTCTGACTCTTTTGTGACCCCATGGACTGTACACCGCCAGGCTGTCATGTCAACGAGATTTCCCAGGCAAGAACAGTGGAGTGTGTTGCCATTTCCTTGTTCAGGGGAATCTTCCTGACTCAGGGATTGACATCTTCTTCATTGACAGGCAAACTTTTTATGACTGAGCCACCAGGGAAGCCCTTATTAGGACAGTGAAGAGCTACTCTAATCAAGACAATATAGTATTGGCAAACTAATGGATATACTGATGAAAAGAAAATAATAAAAAGCTCAGAAACAGACCTACACAAATGCAATCAACTAATTTTTGACAAATTCATAAGGAAAATTAAATGGATAAGACTAATCTTTCTAAAAACTGTACTAGAGATGTACAGTTCAGTTCAGTTCAGTTGCTCAGTCATGTCCAACTTTTCACTTCACAACACCTGGCCTCCCTGTCCATCACCAACTCCTGGAGTTCACTCAGACTCATGTCCATCAAGTCAGTGATGCCATCCAGCCATCTCATCCTCTGTTATTCCCTTCTCCTCCTGCCCCCAATCCCTCCTAGCATCAGACTCTTTTCCATTGAGTCAATTCTTTGCATGAAGTGGCCAAAGTACTGAAGTTTCAGCTTTAAAATCAGTCCTTCCAATGAACACCCAGGACTGATTTCCTTTAAAATGGACTGGTTGGATCTATTTGCAGTCCAAGGGACTCGCAAGAGTCTTCTCCAAAACCACAGTTCAAAAGCATCAACTCTTCGGCGCTCAGCTGTCTTCACAGTCCAACTCTCACATCCATACATGACCACTGGAAAAACCATAGCTTTAACTAGACGGACCTTTGTTGGCAAAGTAATGTCTTTGCTTTCTAATATGCTATCTAGGTTGGTCATAACTTTCCTTCCAAGGAATAAGCGTCTTTTAATTTCATGAATGTAGTCACCATCTGCAGTGATTTTGGAGCTCCAAAAAATAAAGTCTGACAATGTTTCCCCATCTATTTCCCATGAAGTGATGGGACCAGATGCCATAATCTTCCTTTTCTGAATGTTGAGCTTTAAGCCAACTGTTTCACTCTCCTCTTTCACTTTCATCAAGAGGCTTTTTCGTTCCTCTTCACTTTCTGCCATAAGGGTGGTGTCATCTGCATATCTGAGGTTACTGATATTTCTCCTGGCAATCTTGATTCCAGTTTGTGCTTCCTCCAGCCCAGCATTTCTCATGATGTAATCTGCATATAAGTTAAATAAGCAGGGTGACAATATACAGCCTTGACGTATTCCTTTTCTTATTTGGAACCAGTCTGTTTTTCTGTGTCCAGTTTTAATTGTTGTTTCCCGACCTGAATACAGGTTTCTCAAGAGGGAAGTCAGGTGGTCTGGTATTTCTATCTCTTTCAGAATTTTCCACAGTTTATTATAATCCACAAGTCAAAGGCTTTGGCATACTCAATAAAGCAGATGTTTTTCTGGAACTCTCTTGCTTTTTCCATGATCCAGCGGATGTTGGCAATTTGATCCCTGGTTCCTCTGCCTTTTCTAAAACCAGCTTGAACATTTGGAAGTTTACGGTTCACATGTTGCTGAATCCTGGTTTGGATAATTTTGAGCATTACTTTTACTAGCGTGTGAGATGAGTGCAATTGTGTGGTAGTTTGAGCATTCTTTGGCATTGCCTTTCTTTGGGATTGGAATGAAAACTGATCTTTTCCAGTCCTGTGGCCACTGCTGAGTTTTCCAAATTTGTTGGCATATTGAGTGCAGCATTTTCACAGCATCATCTTTCAGGATTTGGAACAGCTCAACTGGAATTCCATCACCTCCACTAGCTTTGTTCGTACTGATGCTTTCTAAGGCCCACTTGACTTCACATTCCAGGGTGTCTGGCTGTAGGTGAGTGGTCACACCATCGTGATTATCTGGGTTGTGAAGATCTTTTTTGTACAGTTCTTCTGTGTATTCTTGCCACCTCTTCTTAATATCTTCTGCTTCTGTTAGGTCCAGACCATTTCTGTCCTTTATCAAGCCCATCTTTGCATGAAATGTTCCCTTGGTATCTCTAATTTTCTTGAAGAGATCTCTAGTCTTTCCCATTCTGTTGTTTTCCTCTATTTCTTTGCATTGATTGCTGAGGAAAACTTTCTTATCTCTCCTTGCTATTCTTTGGAACTCTGCATTCAGATGCTTATATCCTTTCTTTTTTCCTTTGCTTTTCACTTCTCTTCTTTTCATAGCTATTTGTAAGGCCTCCCTAGACATCCATTTTTCTTTTTTGCATTTCTTTTCCATGGGGATGGTCTTGATCCCTGTCTCCTGTACAATGTCACAAACCTCTGTCCATAGTTCACCATGCACTCTATCTATCAGATCTAGGCCCTTAAATCTATTTCTCACTTCCACTGTATAATCATAAGGGATATGATTTAGGTCATACCTGAATGGTCTAGTGGTTTTCCCTACTTTCTTCTATTTAAGTCTGAATTTGGCAATAAGGAGTTCATGATCTGAGCCACAGTCAGCTCCTGGTCTTGTTTTTGTTGACTGTATAGAGCTTCTCCATCTTTGGCTGCAAAGAAGATAATGAATCTGATTTTGGTGTTGACCATCTGGTGATGTCTATGTGTAAAGTCTTCTCTTGTGTTGTTGGAGGAGGGTGTTTGCTATGACCAGTGCATTCTCTTGGCAAAACTCTATTAGCCTTTGTACTGCTTCATTCCGTATTCCAAAGCCAAATTTACCTGTTACCCCAGGTGTTTCTTGACTTCCTACTTTTGCATTCCAGTCCCCTATAATGCAAAGGACATCTTTTTTGGGTGTCAGTTCTAAAAGATCTTGTAGGTCTTCATAGAACCGATCAACTTCAGCTTCTTCAGCATTACCGGTTGGGGCATAGGCTTGGATTACCATGATATTGAATGGTTTGCCTTGGAAACAAACAGAGATCATTCTGTCATTTTTGAGATTGCATCCAATTACTACATTTTGGACTCTTTTGTTGACCATGATGGCTACTTCATTTCTTCTTAGGGATTCCTTCCCACAGTAGTAGATATAATGGTCATCTGAGTTAAATTCACCCATCCCGTCCATTTTAGTTTGCTGATTCCTAAAATGTTGATGTTCACTCTTGCCGTCTCCTGTTTGATCACTTCCAATTTGCCTTGATTCATGTACAGTCCTATGAAAAAATATGAAATGAGATAAAGTGAACCTAGACTCTGATCTCATCCTTTACCAAAAAATAAAAATGAATTAAAGACCAAAATTTAAAATGCAAAATGATGAAAATATAGGATAGGATCTGTGTGATCTTCGGTTTAGTGATGGGTTTTTATAAACAACAACAAACACAATTCATGAGAGAATAAGTTGATAAGCTAGATTTTATAAAAGTTAAATCTCTTTTTCTGTGAAAGTTACTGTTACAGATATTGAAAACACAAGTCACAGTTTGTGAGAAAATATTTGCAAAATACTTATCTGATATGGGATTTGTTCCAGATTATACAGAGAATACTAAAACTCAGCAAAAAGAAAATAAATGAAAATATTTAAAACAGACTACAGACCTGAACAAATACTTTATCCAAAAAGATAGCGAATAACATATGAAAAGATTCTTAACATCACATGTCATGCAAATGAAAACAATGAGATACCATCACACACCTGGCTTAATCTTAGAATCGCTAATATTGAGGAGGAAATGTCTGACGGAATCAAGCATTGGTAAGCACTGAAGTAACAGGGATTCTCTTGGTATATAGGAGTTCTATAATAGCCTTAAAACTTTGCTGTAAATCTACAACTATCTAAAATTTTAAACATTTATTGAATGTAAAAAATTAAAACAAGGTAAAATTATTAAATCATAAGAACTATTCATTTGTATAGTTCTAAAACTTGGCACCACAAAGATGCTGTGATGTTTCATATGTGGAGAAGAGGTTTAGGGTAGAAACTGAGCATGACATTCTGTGAATCCTGGACATATAAGCCTTGCATGTCCTCCATTCCTTGTTTGTAGGGAACAGACTCCAGCCTCCATGACCTTTCCTGAATTCCAAAGAGTGTATTGGAATAGTTGCTAATCAAGGAAGATGCAGAGAAAATGCAGAGACAAGGGAGGAGCAGCTAGAAAATAGTGTAGCCTTGGGACAGGGTCCTCCTTCCAACTCAAGGGATACACATAGCAGTATCTTTAAACTCTTTGTAGAACTGAAACCCATCAAGTGGAAGACATCAACATTCTTCATTTCAGGTAAGGCCAATATAAAGGAATCACAGAAACTCATCAGATTACCCAAGGCCAGATTAAAGGAGTGTAGGCCGTGCACACACTTTAATCTTATCAGCAATCCCACCCTTGAACTATTGCTATAAAACTCCTCATCAAATCCTCCCAGGTTGAAACACACAGTTTTTGAGGGGTAAAAGCCCACTGTGTTTCCCTTTGCCTACCAAATCAAAAAAGCTATTATTTTCTACTTTACCTAAAACTCTTTCTCCAAGATTCGATTCAGCACTGGCGCACAGAGGCTGGGGTTTGGCATCAGGATCAGCTCACTAATAATAAGCCTATATTTTTCACTGATTCCCTTGTAGCTCAGTTGGTAAAGAATCTGCCTGCGGTGCAGGAGACCCAGGTTCGATCCCTGGATTGGGAAGATCCCCTGGAGAAGGAAATGGCAACCCATTGCAGTATCCTTGCCTAGAAAATCTCATGGACAGAGGAGCCTGGTGGACTGCAGTCCTTGGGGTGGCAAAGAGTCAGGCACAATTGAGCGACTAACACTTACTTAAGTCTCTTTTCCAATGTGCCATTTGTGGTTGTTCAAGTCATCTACCAGTGAAAGATTTGTTCTGTTGTTGTTTGGCAATAAGTGCCATCACAAATCTGCTCAATAGAAGAGATTTGTTGTGCAATAACTCATTTTTGCATAACATATTAAGTTAATCTGGGACTGCATCAACAAGTCTGGGAGGTTCCAGACTCACAATTATGAATGTGGTTCCAGTCCAAGAGAAATTATGCGCTATAAAATGTGAGAATGTATTTATGTAACAAGCACTTATAAAGTGATTACTATATGCTAGAAATCCTTAAACACTTTACATATACTAAATTATTAAGAACTTTATGAAATCTTTCTGGAGTAGGTATTATATAACCTCCATATATCGGTATTAACTATATGTTAGTACATTGATATCTATTTTAAAGTATTATCTATGCTTTTATTAAAGACACATGGATAGAGAAAGAATGATTTTCACTTATCTGAGCCCTGCTTTTGGAGAACTTTCTCCTTGTAGGGATGCTATGATACTCCTTAATATAGGTGACTCTTTGGAAACTCTTAACCATATAAACTCTATTCTTTGAGCACATTTTCTGGAGTGTAATCAGAAAATTTAACCCCCTGAAAACTCAGTTAATTAGGTATTGATGCATTCAGTAAAAACTGAACATAAGTTGCCAAACAGAAACCTTCCTGTCCAAGGTACAAAGAGGCCAAACAAATCTAAATGTCAGAGTTTGGAGGAGAGAAAAGTTAATTACAAGGGTTATGCAAGGAGATAGGGTGGCTTGTGCTCAAAAAGCCTGAATTCTCTGATGGGTTTTCAGGAAAGAGATTTGAGGGGTTTATTTGTTTTTGTTTTTGCTTTTTTATTTAAGCTACATCAGGTCTTAGTTGTGGCACCAGGATCTTCATTGCTGCATGCAGGAATCATTGGTTCTTGGTTGAGGCTTGTGGACCTCTCTCTAGTTGTGGTCCATGGGCTCCAGAGTATGCAGGCTCAGTAGTTGTGGTGTATGGATTCTCTAGATGTAGCATACAGGCTCCAAACTGTATGGGCTCTGTAGTTTGTGGTACATGGGCTCTCTAGTTGAGACATGTCAGCTTAGTTGCCCCATGGCATGTGGAATCTTAGTTCTCTGAGCAGGGACCAAACCTGAGTTGTCTGCATTGGAAGGCAGATTCTTAATCACTGGAACACCAAGGAGGTCCCCAGCAAACAGTTTTTAGAGGCAAAATTTGGGGTGAAAGCTGGAGAGTGTGTGACTTTCTTCTGCTTGGTTGTTGGTGAGGTAACAAGGTGAGTTTCCATTTAACATGTGCTCAGTTCGAAGTTACCATCCTCCACCTGGTTTTGATTCCACCAGAAGAACTCACAGATATATTGCTATTTACATTCCTTAAGGAGGAACCAGGACCCTGCCTTATCACTGTACTATTGTTTCTTGACTGATCCTCCTTAGTTTGTGCATTCCTTTGCTTCCCTAATTAGAAATAAACCTGCCTTTTGGAACTTAGGGAAGGTCTAGAAGGATGAAGCCTCTTTCCTAAAATCAAGAAACAAGGGTCAGTGAAAATCTTTTGAACCCACCGGAGAGGGCTCCATAGGGTCCTGCTTCATTTCAAAACCACATTATAAGAACTCAAAATCTCAAAGAAATGTAGGTGAATTTGAGTAAGTTTTCAAGAGCAGAGCAGAATAGCTGATATGACCTAAAAATTTTAAAAACCTGTTATTATGGGGCAATCATCAGTCAGAGTCAATGGGATTCAGTGGACCTCTAAATAATATTCAGTGTGTAAATAGCAAGATGCTTCACTGAGACGTTGAAAATTATATTTGTAAATAATAAGATAATGCTAAAGAATTAAGAGGATCAGGACAGGACTGCTTCATTGCCATTTAGTAATATATAAGCTATTTTTTATTAATTTGTGTTTCTAACTTTTGCGTATTAGGGAGATAAGTAGGAGAGCAAGAGAGCAATAAATCTATTTTTAAAAATCTGCCGTGGTACTGTGTTCACAATGTTTGGCTGCTTGCCATTCAAAAGCTAATATTTGAGAGACAAGTGTTGGTTGGAAAGGCCAGGAATCTGGAGAGAAGACAGCCTCATGTCTAAGAACCAACTCTGAGGATTGTGTTTGACTATAAAAGTTTTTAAAAAGAGAAAGGAGAAGTTAATTACAGTTAATCATTTGGGGTAAGTGTCAGTGTCTTCATTATCTTCCATAGTGTGTGAACTTTCTTCTGATTGGTTGGTGGTAAAGTAACAGTGTGTTGATTCAACTCAGGTGGGGGCTTTAGTGCTTGCAGAAGAACTCATACTATACATATTATTATGTATGTTCCTTGAGGAGGAGCCAGAACTCTGAGCTGTTGTTTCTAAACTGTTCCTCCTTTTACAGTCCCAAACGCTTCTAATAAGCAACTGTTTGAATCTGCCCATTTGGAAATTATGGAAAGTCAAGTGGACTGAATGAGGCTGTGTTTCCTGTCTACTGTAATGAAGCCTCCATAGAAACCTGAAAGATCTGCCTTTATTAAAACATTGTAATGAATATGCTTTAATGATTTTTAGATAATGTGTTTTCCCATTTCACTTGTTGAAAGATCTTCATTTAAAAATTAAGCTAAAATCAGTTATTTTATGTAATTCATCTACTACAATATATGAATGTATGTAAAACCCTTAAAATGATTTGAAAATTAGTACAGACTAGTTGGAGAAGGAAATGGCAACCCACTCCAGTATTCTTGCCTGGAAAATCCCATAGACAGAGGAGCCTGGTGGGCTACCGTCCACAGAGTAGCAAAGAGTTGGACACGACTAAGCGACTTCACTTTCTTTCACAGACTAGTTAGTGCTGAAATATCTTTTGCATATTTGTCACTTTATTTTAGAATAACTTTATCAATATGGTTTATTAACATTTGAAATATATGTGCATGCATTCTAAGTTGTTTCAGTCATGTCCAACTCTTTGTTACCTTATGGGCTGTATTCCACCAGTCTTCTATGTCCATTGGGTTTTCCAGGCAAGAATACTGGAGTAGGTTGCCAGGGCCTCCTCCAGTGGCTCTTTCTGACCCAGTGATCAAACCCACATCTCTTAGGTCTTCTGCATTGACAGATGGGTTCTTTACCACTAGCTCCACCTCATTTGAAGTGGAAGCCCATTTGAAATATACACTTGGGGACATATAACAGATACCTTTTATACACAAAAATCTATATTCAAAACATGGTAATATTTTGCCAGATCTGATTTAGGTTTTTTTTTTCCTTTTATAAAAATTCAAATCATCTTTCTTGTCATTTTATCCCCAGAGCTTACCACTATCCTGAAAATAGTGCATATTATTTCCTGCATGCTTTTGTGCTATTATTATACACATGTACTAATGAACAGTACCTTTGCTGACAAATGTCTGTCTAGTGAAAGCTCTGGTTTTTCCAGTAGTCTTGTATGGATGTGAGAGTTGGACCATAAAGAAGTCTGAGCAGCAAAGAACTGATGCTTTTGAACTGTGGTATTAGAGAAGACTCCTGAGAGTCCCTTGGACTGCAAGGAGACCAAACCAGTCAATCCTAAAGAAAATTAGTCCTGAATATTCACTGAAGGGACTGATGCTGAAGCTGAAGCTCCAGTCCTTTGACCACCTGATGCAAAGAGATGACTCATTGGAAAAGACCCTGATGCTGGGAAAGATTGAAGGCAGGAGAAGGGGATGACAGAGGGTGAGATGGTTGGATCGCATCACTGACTCGATGGACATGAGTCTGAGCAAGCTCTGGATTTTGGTGATGGACAGGGAAGGCTGGTGAGGTACAAACCATGAGATTGCAAAGAGTCAGACATGACTGAGTGACTGAACTGAATGAACAGTCAAAATTGTTGTTTTGTAAAGTTTACAGTTTTGCATACATGGTTTTGAACTTTTTTATTATTTCATAACTTGTGTGCAAGCTCAGTCACTCAGTCATGTCTGACTTTGCCACCCCATGGACTGCAGCCTGTCATATTCCTCTGTCCATGGAATTTTCCAAGCAAGAATACCAGAGTGGGTTACATTTCCTACTCCAGGGAATCTCCTCCACCCAGGGATGAAACTCGCATCTCCTGCATTGCCAGGTGGATTCTTCATCACTGAGCAACTTGGGAAGCTGATTTAGCATCTTATATTAATTTAATTCATATTTAAAAGTAGCTACACTGATAACATTTAACTTTAACATTTCTTTAACTACACAATAATGCTCCATTGTATAAATAAATCATAGCTCCCATTTCCATTCCTCAACAGAATATTATGTTGTTTTCCATTTATCAAAATTATAAAAATTATTGAAAGGAATATATTTTAAAATCTTTGTATGTGATCCTCTGAACATGTGTATAAGATTTTCCTAAGTTATTTCTTAAGGTTGAATTCTTGTTTTTGAGGCTATGTGTACTGAGAATTTTATTAAATATTGCCATGGAAATGATTACAATGAAGTGTATTCTCACCAAAAATGCACAAGCATTTTGTGGCAAGAGGTTATGCATATTTACCAAGTCCCATTTTCTTTTCCTCCGAGCATACAGTTTGATTCCTTTTCCTAGCCTTTCATGTAGTTAGGTGTTTCTGAAGACCAGAGTCTTGGTGACATATGGGTAGATGTGTGGTCCTTTAAAGCTTCTGTGATCAAGAAGTGAGACTTCCCAACGGTCTCCTTCTCCATCATCCAGCTGCAAGGAGAGTTCTCTAAGGACTTTGAACAGAGTTGAGTTACATGATGAGAGGGACTGGGCTTCCTGAATGACCTCATCAGAGGCTATCTGACCAGGAACATGTACCCTGGACTGGGAAAAAACAATGAATTAATTTTCTTTGTATTAGGCCACTGAGATTATGAGTTTCTGGTTCAACTGAGATTGTGTGTGTGTGTGTGTGTGTGTGTGTGTGTGTGTGTGCATGCACACACATGCTCAATATCAACTGATGTGCTACATGTACATTTCTTTCCATTTTCTCCTCCTTTTGAAATTATCAACAATATATTTTTATCTATTTTATATTTATGAGACAAATGACTATAAGATTCTCAGTATGGTGTCAATTTGTATTTATCTGTACTAGTGAGGTTAAGTAATATTTTCCATGTTCATTGACAGTTTGTTTTCTTCTTTTTAAAACTTGCCTATTCATCCCTTGCCCATTTTCAACCCATTTGCTACCAAGACTGTTTATTTTTTTTCCCATTGTTTTAGAGGACTCCCTTATGTAATTTGACTACTAAACTTTCCTTCTGTGACTATGTTCATTGTTAATATATTCTGCCTGTCTGTGGTGTAGATCTCAACTTTGTTCATGATGTTATTTTGTCTCCAGAGACAGTATTCATTTTAATGTGGTCAGTTTATCATTCTTTCCCTTTATGGTTTGTGCATTTTGTCTTGTTTATGAGATTCTACTTTACTTTGTGGCCATGAAGGGATTCTTTTATAGGCTCTCTTAAAAGTTTCAAATGTTGTGCTAGTCACATTTAGAATTTTACTCTGTTGCGAATTTATTTTTATGCATTATGTGGAGTAGTAATATAATTTTATTTTTTACACATGCATAGTACATTCTGTTCACAATGACTTGTAATACCACTTCTGACAAATATTCATATATGTATGCTGCTAAGTCACTTCAGTCGTGTCTGACTCCATAGATGGTAGCCCACCAGGCTCCCCTGTCCCTGGGATTCTCCAGGCAAGAACACTGGAGTGGGTTGCCATTTCCTTCTCCAATGCATGAAAGTGAAAAGTGACAGTGAAGTCACTCACTCGTGCCCGACTCTTAGCCACCCCATGGACTGCAGCCTACCAGGCTCCTCCATCCATGGGATTTTCCAGGCAAGAGTACTGGAGTGGGGTGCCATTTCCTTCTCCAGTTTTTCTGTTAGTATTTTTCAAATTGGTTTTATACACCTTATTACATAAGAGTTTAACAATCTATTTGGCAAAATTTGTGGAAAAGTATTTCAAGTTTTTGAAAGATTTTAATAATGAATAATTTTAAAATTAATACTTTTGTAGTTTTAATTAGAAATATATCTACAGGTTATTTTATTGAAATTAACATTGTCCTTCTATCCATGAACCTATCTCCTTAAAAACAACAATTTCTTTTATGACAAAATAAATTTTAATGATTTTGTTCTTAAATGCATTTTAATCCTTTTGATCTGAGATATCCTCTAGCTTTTGCTTTTATAGTGAATGAAGTCATTATAAAATATATGAAAACTTCTAATTGGCTTGGGCTGATGTTTAGAAATGCTGTTGATTTTTGTATGTTAATTTATACCTTCAAAAATAACTCTTTAATGTTTGACTTTTCTGCAGACTTTGATACTATCTTTCAAAAAATCAATTTCTTCCTTTATGGCAGTTATTTTCAAATAACTATTGAGCATATTTTTTTTACTCTTTCCAGTCTATAGTACCTTATTGTTGGTATAATTGTTATTCCTCCCTAGAAAATCTGCTCTTTCTTTCTGATTCTTATGAGATTCTTTTCTTTGTCTTTAATGTTCTGCAGTTTCACTATGTATCTAATCATCATATGGTTAACTGTCCACATAGCCATCCTTCATGGTGGGTAATTTCTTTTCATCATTTGTAATTTTTTACTAACAACTCATCTTCATCTCAGATTGGTTATTGAATGCTTTCCTTGGAAATCTTGTATATTTACTTTGCTCCAGAAAGGTTGCTACAAAGCCTGTCTTAGATTTTCATGTCTTTCATTTGTCAGACCCTAGCTGGGGGGATTTTTCCACCACATTCATACTATCAATTAGACTCCAAACTTCCAGAATGACAGTCCTGGGCTTGCATTTCTCATGTGTGATTGTTGATACATATAGAAAACCAGGTAAAGAGAAACTTTTCTTTTTCCCTTCTGTGGACTGCTGTATGAGGTTAATTTCTTCTTTTTACCAAAGAAAAAAGCTCTTCCAGGATGCTAGCTTAATGTAAATTTATCTGTTCCAAAGATATGTCTTCCTTCAAGTACAAGGACAGATTACCTGTCCTTACATTGCAAGCAAGGAATCTAGTTCTTTGTTGAAAACCTATGTACGACTTTTTGGGCCTGAACATAAGCAATGACAAAGCTTTTACATGCCGAACTTCACAGGGACAGTGCATCAGCCTAGGTGGAGGCATCAAGGGGACTTGCCATCAAGGTCTCAGGTCCCTTCTGCTACCCACACTCTTTCACACATTTGCATTCCTAGCTCAGTCCCTTCATTCCTAGGTCTCTTTATCTGAGGCCTTGGACAGAGAGAGGTCTTTTTTCAGACACCTCTGTTGAGCCTCCTTATGGGGGCTGGAGGGGAAGACACTTTCCCCAAGCTCAGTCCTGGGTACTTTTCCACTCTTAGCAACACACCCTCTCTGGGCCCCTCAGTGTTCAGAGCTATCTGAACAATTAAGCAACCCCCATCCATGTCTTTTCTGACCTACCCAACAAGAGACAATTGGCACTTTGTCTTATTTTAGCCTCCTGCTTATATCATCACAGTGACTAAAGTGTTAACTCTTTCATTTTTGGCTTGTTGCTTTAATTGCCTTCTGACACCTGGCAACTAAGACCTCTCTTCCAGCTCAGCTGAGCTCCTGACAACTATGGAGAAATAGACATAGAAAACAGACTTAGGGACACAGAGAGAGGGGAGGAGAAGGTGAGATGTACAGAGAGAGTAATATGGAAGCTTACATTACCATATGTAAAATCCAATGGGAATTAGTTTTATGTCTCAGAGAACTCAAACAGCGGCTCTGTATTGACCTAGAGGGGTGGGAGGGAGGAGAAGGGAGGGAGGTTCAAGAGGAAGGGGACATATGTATACCTATGGCTGATTCATGTTGAGATTTGGCTGAAAACAAACAAAAAAAATCTATAAAGCAATTTTCCTTCAATTAAAAAATAAATAAATTTTTTAAATGCTGCCCTGAAATCCTAACATATACTGTATCCATAACCACCCCAGATTACCAGATTATTTGCTATCTTAGCTTTAGGTTCCACTTTGTTTCTAGGGCCTTTAAAAGAAAATTCTATGCAGATATTAGAATATCTTACCCAAAATATCTAGCTGTTTGCAATCAGAGGGAGGTCCAATTCCTGTCCATAATTTAGAAGAAAAGAAACTCTCATTTCATTTCTGTCTTAAAAAAAAGGACAGTAAGATGAATTCTTATGCAGTAAATGAACATTATAACTCATAAATTTCTTAAATCTACACAGGGTAGAAGAGAGGAAGGAAAGTTTCACTGGATAGTGAGCATCTGTATTAATGTAAAAATGAATAATTTTCAAACTGTTAGAATCATTAGTCATTTAAGTGAGTTACTGACTAAAGTTATAAATATTCTCTCAGAGTGTGTACAAAAGGGAAAGACACCTAATTCTTATATATGTATTGAGACTTGGATATAAGGAATCTCTAGGTTTCTTTCCTAACATGCAAATCCATGACACCTACTTTTGAAAGGCATCAAATCTTAGAGATTATTTTGTAGCTTAGAAATTTCAAAACATTGATTTCCAGCTACAACATAGTACTAGAGCAATTTAATTTGTAGGAGTTTAAATATCCAGAGTATACTGGCTTCAGAGCACTGTGTAAGAAGTTTTAACTTCATTTACACCTTTATATGCCATATACAACTTTATCCTCTTTGCTCAGTGATCTCCCTCTACATAGAAACTTAGCAGTCTCCTGTGAATTCCTGATGGTTTTCAATGAGTGTTTCTGGGTTACGTTCCCTAAAATCAGAACCTGATATATTTGTGTGTATGTGAGTATGTATGCATGAAAAAGATTCACTGAAAGAATGTACTCAGGAGAAAACTACAAGAGAATGAGGAAAATAGAGGAAAAAGAAAGAAAATATACAGACAGATGGTTCAGCTGTAGTCCAGCCTCAGCCTGATTCCATAGGGATCATGGAATGTGAATGGTGGAGCAAGTCAAAAGAGTAGAGGTTTTGTACTCTTTCATCCCTTGATCATTGACTACCTGTCCTCTTATGCAGTGTAGCTTTCGCTGCACCTCTGAGTAGGATCACTCCCTTTTACTAAGGAAGTTTTGAGAATAGATGGCAGCTCCAAGCCATGAGCAGGAAACTTTCAGAGCAGCTGGCAGATGAGTGTATTAAGGAAGAAAATAGAATCTTGATAAGGCACTAAGAGAATCTATTACAGTGTGATAATCCTTGTGTTACTACAAGGCAGTAAGAATCAAAGAAAGGCCACATGGTCACTCACTTCCTTATTCAAGCTATGTTATTCACAGCTGCCTGAAATTCCATCCTGGTAGGTTTTCTTTGCAAAGCAATACTTGATAAGGGTTTCTACATTTCAAAGACAATGATGGCAAGAAGCCAATTCTCCAATGCCACAAGTCTGGTGACATGAAATAATGTATAGAAATTATTATTGTTGCTAATTAACACTAATTAAATGCCAAAAACATTTTAATTTTCAATTCTTTTATTTTTGAGTTATATTTTATTCACTCCACATTGTGAAGCAAAGTGCAAAGGTGTCCACTTTGGATTCTTAATTTGCACATTGCTGAAAATTCTCCAAAGTTCTTAAGTAAAACACACATAATTTAGAGGGAAAAGAAAATAATAAAGGCACAAATTACAAATTTTTTCAGTCGGTTTCATCTTAACTGTTTTGGCTTGTCATTTCATATCAAGATTCTTAAATATCAGTTTAATGTACTCAGGGCCAAATTAATTGGATGAGTGTGTTTTCAACCTACCACCAGGGATCATACTTAACAATTTTCGATTTTAAGGAAACTTTGCATGAAGTAGGAGATGACTGCGGCACAATTTCTCAAGGATGCAACCTATATCATGAAATTTATCTGTATTCTATAATCCAGATCCACCCTTCCAAGACTCAAATTCCCACTCCACCATCTTAGGAGTGTAGTCTTAGTATTCAGTACTTAGTCTTTCTATGCCTCATCTCTGGTTTGAGAATAGGATTAATCACAGCCTCTAGCTCATTAAACTATCATAAGGATTAATAAATGTGAATCACTTAGAACAATGCCTGAAAAAGTTAATATTCAGTAAATGTTCTTTCCACCTTTGTTGGATATATTGCAGGCTCCCATTGGACCATCTAATTTAGTTTTGTGAGATCTCCCTTACAAGAAATCATCAAAACCACTTTGAGATGAAGAAAGATCAGATTAATATAAATTTGCCATAGATGTTTTTATAGATGTTTTATAGATGTGAAAACTCCCACCAAATGGAAGAACTTAACTACTTGATGACCATAAGCACACAGTCCCAGACTTACTGATGTCAAAGAAATGATGTTAACTCTTGTGACACTACCCTGTTACCCCACCATCACCCAATCAAAGAATTGTGCAGAAGTTGATCACATATCCTACCACACCCTTCCTTCACATGGTCTTTAAAAATACTTTCCTGAAACCCATTGGGAAGTTTGGGTGTTTTGAGACTAGCTGCCCTGAATTCATGCTGATTCTTGTTGTTCAGTCATTCAATCATGTTTGACCCTGTGACTCCACTGACTGCAGCAAACCAGGCTTAGCTGTACTTCGCCATCTTCCAAAATTTGCTCAGACTCATGTCCATTGCATTGGTGAAGCCATCCAATCATCTTTCCCAGGATCATGGTCTTTTCTAATGAGTCAGCCCTTTGCATCACATGGCCAAGTACTGAGGCTTCAGCATCAGTCCTTCCAATGAATCTTCAGGACTGATTTTCTTTACTATTGGCTGGTTTGACTTCCTTGCTGTCCAAGAGACTCTCAAGAGTCTTCTCCAACACCACAGTTTGAAAGCATCAGTTCTTTGGACTCAGCCTTCTTTATGATCCAACTCTCACATCTGTACATACTACTGGAAAAACCACAGCTTTGACTATATGTACCTTTGTTGGCAAAGTAATGCCTCTGCTTTTTAATATGCTGTCTAGGTTTGTCACAGCTTTTCTTCCAAGAAGCAAGTATCTTTTAATTTTATGGCAGCAGTCACCATCCACAGTGATTTCAGAGCCCAAGAAAATAAAATCTGTCACTCTTTCCATTGTTTCCCCATCAATTTGCCAAGAAGTGATGGGACCAGATGCCATGATCCTAGTTTTAGAATGTTGAGTTTTAAGCCAGCTTTTTCACTCTCCTCTTTCACCCTCATCAGGAGACTCTTCAGTTCCTCTTCACTTTCTGCCATAAGGGTGGTATCATCTGAATATCTGAGGTTATTGATATTTCTCCTGGCAATCTCAATTCCATGTTCTGAGTCATCCAGCCTGGCATTTGACATGATGCACTCTACATATAAGTTAAATAAGCAAAGTGACAATATATAGCTTTGACATACACCTTAACAAAAACTTGGAACCCGTCTGTTGTTCCATGTCTGGTTCTAACTGTTGCTTCTTGACCTGCATACAGGTTTTGCAGGAGGCAGGTAAAATGGTTTGGTATTCTAATCTCTTTAAGAATTTTCCACAGTTTGTTGTGATCCACACAGTCAAAGGTTTTAGCTTAGTCAATGAAGCAGAAGTAGACATTTTTCTGGAATTCTCTCGCTTTTTCTATGATCCAATGGATGTTGGCAATTTGATCTCTGGTTCCTCTGCCTTTTCTAAATCCAGCTTGTACATCTGGAATTTGGTTCACATACTGTTGAAGCCTAACTTGAAGGATTTTGAGCATTATGTTTCTAGCATGTGAAATGAGTGCAATTGGGTGATAGCTTGAACATTCTTTAGCATTGCCCTTTTTTGGGTTAGGAATGAAAATTGAACTTTTCCAGTCCTGTGGCCATTGCTGAGTTTTCCAAACTTGCTGGCATATTGAGTGCAGCACTTTCACAGCATCACCTTTCAGGATTTTAAATAGCTCTACTGGAATTCCATCACCTCCTTTATCTTTGTTCATAGTGATTCTTTCTAAGGCCCACTTGACTTCACACTCCAGGATGTCTGGCTCTAGGTAAGTGATCACACCATCATAGATATCTGGGTCATGAAGATCATTTTCATATAGTTCTTCTGTGTATTCTTGCCACCTCTTCTTAATATCTTCTATTCTGTTAGGTCCATATCATTTCTATCTTAATTGTGACCATCTTTGCATGAAATGTCCCTTGTATCTANTCTTTCCACCTCTTCTTAATATCTTCTATTCTGTTAGGTCCATATCATTTCTATCTTAATTGTGACCATCTTTGCATGAAATGTCCCTTGTATCTATAATTTTCTTGAGGAGATCTCCAGTATGTCCCATTCTATTTCTTTCTTCTATTTCTTTGCATTGTTCACTTAGGAAGACTTTCCTTGCTTGACACCCTGAAATAATGGCTGAACTTTCCTTCACTACAATTCAGTGTTAGTAGATTGGTGAGTAGACTCAAGTTTGGTTCATTAACAGTTTGTTAAGAGCAAAAGATTAAAAGTCAATAAGATCTATTTTTGAATATGAGTTCTACCAATTGGACTTTCCTGGTGGCTCAGACGGTAAAGCGTCTGCCTACAACGTGGGAGAGCTGTGTTCAGTCCCTAGGCTGGGAAGATCTCCTGGAGAAGGAAATGGCAACCCACTCCAAAATTCTTGCCTGGAGAATCCCATAGACAGAGTATCCTGGTGGGCCACAGTCCATGTGGTCACAAAGAGTCGGACACAACTGAGTAACTTCACTTTGTTTCTACCAATCACTTGTTCTGCGATTATACAGAAAATATTAATATATCTAAGGTTTTCACTTTTGAAATGGAGATAATCCTATTCACATCATAATGGTGCTTTGACCTCCAAATGAGATAGAGCATACACATGGCCTGGCATATCTTTAGAATTTGTGAAAAGATAGTCCTTTTATCATAGCCAAGTACCTATGCCCATCAACAGCCTGTGTCTTACCTAAGGAATGAACCAAGTTTTGAGGGTGCCAACCAGGCTAACCTTACCAATTTGCAAGCTGAACCTTCATCAGAACTTAACTTGAAATACTTGCATGAATGGAAAATGGAAGAGAGCTCAAATATTAACAGTAAATATGATAGAAAGTAGATAATTTTAATTCCATTTCTGACTAACTTGAAAAGGTCATATATATTATTTTTATTTAGAGTTGTTGATAATAACTACTGCCATCACAGCTTATGAAAAATAGTCTTATGTAAGTTCAAAGTATTATTTCTACTTCTAAATAAATAAACCAAGAAAATGATCAGAGTAAAGTTTTGACTTAGAAATTATTTCAGTCCAAAAGACTGTTTTATACATGTGTCTCTTTTGCTGTTTCACATACAGGGTTATCGTGGGAGAGGGCAAGGAGAAAGCTTGGGAGATTTGGGAGAATGGCATTGAAACATGTATAATATCATATACAAAATGAATAGCCAGTCCAGGTTCAATGCATGATACTGGATGCGTGGGGCTGGTGCACTGAGACGACCCAGAGGGATGATATGGGGAGGGAGGAGGGAGGGGAGTTCAGGATGGGGAACGCATGTATACCTGTGGCAGATGCATGCTGATGTATGGCAAAACGAATATAATATTGCAAAGTAATTAACCTCCAATTAAAATAAATAAATTTATATTTAAAAAATAAAATTAAATTTAAAAAATAAAATAAATTATTTGAGGTTAATGATCCTGTACAATGGCCCATATTAGATCAGTGTCTCGGTGAGACAATCAGCTACATTAATTTAGCTTAAAGGTTTAAGAGCATGGGCTACTCTTGGAGGTTAGGGTCTACAAAAGCAGAGACTAAGATAGAGATTCAGATGCTCTCAGAGAAAGGTAAAAAGAAAGCAGGATGGGGCAGAAGGAACTGAACAAGAATGCGGTCTCATCTGGAGTTGAATTTTGGCTTGATTGCATCGAGATCTCTGAAGTGTGAATTGTACCACAGAATTGGTGCCTTCTTTAAGCAAGAATGCAAATGTTTGCTACTCTGGTTAAGTGGTCATTAGATACGAGCTGTTCTCATCCTCTGAGCAACACTCGCAGTTAGATGTATGATAATTCTCTGCAGAAGGGACAGTCCTAAATTGATAGCTGCCAGTACTCATGACAGCTAGGGGTTTGTTTCACCTGGCTCTAAAGACAATCTGGATGAATGAAGGAAATGAGTATTACTATTTGTGGCCAAAAAATTCTATTCCTTGTTAAAAATGTATTGGTTTTATCAGTTCAGTTCAGTCGCTCAGTCGTACGCGCGACCCCATGAATCGCAGCATGCCAGGCCTCCCTGTCCATCACCAACTCCCGGACTTCACTCAGACTCATGTCCATTGAGTCAGTGATGCCATCCAGGCCCTTCTCCTCCTGACCCCAGTTCCTCCCAGCATCAGAGTCTTTTCCAATGAGTCAACTCTTCGCATGTAGTGGCCAAAGTACTGGAGTTTCAGCTTTAGCATCATTAAAGCATCATTCCTTCCAAAGAAATCCCAGGGCTGATCTTCAGAATGGACTGGTTGGATCTCCTTGCAGTCAAAGGGACTCTCAGGAGTCTTCTCCAACACCACAGCTCAAAAGCATCAATTCTTTGGCATTTAGCTTTCTTCACAGTCCAACTCTCACATCCATACACGGCCACTGGAAAAACTATAGCCTTGACTAGACGGACCTTTGTTGGCAAAGTAATATCTCTGATTTTCAATATGCTATCTAGTTTGCTCATAACTTTTTTTCCAAGGAGTAGGCGTCTTTTAATTTCATGGCTGCAGTCACCATCTACAGTGATTTTGGAGCCCAAAAAAACAAAGTCTGACACTGTTTCCTCATCTATTTCCCACGAAGTGATGGAACCAGATTCCATGATCTTCCTTTTCTGAATGTTGAGCTTTAAGCCAACTTTTTCAATCTCCTCTTTCACTTTCATCAAGAGGCTTTTTAGTTCCTCTTCACTTTCTGCCATAAAGGTGGTGTCATCTGCATATCTGAGGTTATTGATATTTCTCCTGGCAATCTTGATTCCAGCTTGTGCTTCTTCCAGCCCAGAGATTCTCATGATGGACCCTGCATATAAGTTAAATAAGCAGGGTGACAATATACAGCCTTGACATACTCCTTTTCCTATTTGGAACCAGTCTGTTGTTCCATGTCCAGTTCTAACTGTTGCTTTCTGACCTGCATACAGACTTCTCAAGAGACAGGTTAGGTGGTCTGGTATTCCCATCTCTTTCCAGAATTTTCCACAGTTTATTGTGATCCACACAGTCAAAGGCTTTGGTATAGTCAATAAAGCAGAAATCAATGGTTTTCTGGAACTCTCTTGCTTTTTTGATGATCCAGCGGATGTTGGCAATCTGATCTCTTGTTTCTCTGCCTTTTCTAAAACCGGCTTGCTCATCTGGAAGTTCACAGTTCATGTATTGCTGAAGCCTGGCTTGGAGAATTTTCAGCATTACTTTACTAGCGTGTGAGATGAGTGCAACTGTGTGGTAGTTTGAACATTCTTTGGCATTGCCTTTCTTTGGAATTGGAATGAAAACTGACCTTTTCCAGTCCTGTGGCCACTGCTGAGTTTTCCAAATTTGTTGGCATATTGAGTGCAGCACTTTCACAGCATCATCTTTCAGGATTTGAAACAGCTCAACTGGAATTCCATCACCTCCACTAGCTTTGTTCATAGTGATGCTTTCTAAGGCCCACTTGGCTTCACATTCCAGGACGTCTGGCTGTAGGTGAGTGATCACACCATCATGATTATCTTAGTCATGAAGATCTTTTTTGTACAGTTCTTCTGTGTATTCTTGCACCTTCCTCTTAATATCTTCTGCTTCTATTACATCCACATCATTTCTGTCCTTTATCGAGCCCATCTTGCATGAAATGTTCCCTTGGTATCTCTAATTTTCTTGAAGAGATCTCTAGTCTTTCCCATTCTGTTGTTTTCCTCTATTTCTTTGCACTGATTGCTGAGGAAGGCTTTCTTATATTTCTTTGCTATTCTTTGGAACTCTGCATTCAGATGCTTATATCTTTCCTTATCTCTTCTGCTTTTGGCTTCTCTTCTTTTCACAGCTATATGTAAGGCCTCCCTAGACAGCCATTTTGCTTTTTTGCATTTCTTTTCCATGGAGATGGTCTTGATCCTTGTCTCCTGTACAATGTCATGAACCTCAGTCCGTAGTTCATCAGGCATTCTATCTATTGGTTTTATAGGAATACAAATTAAGGGACAATATAATAAAAGTGTCCAAATAATGACAAGGAGAATCTATGTTTATGTCGCAGAAAGGGGGACTCCTTCCAGGGCCCAAAACTAGGCTCTTGTCTAACACTCGGAAATGAATTGTCTGAGGAGACACATGTGCTGACAACAAGAGATTTTATTGGGAAAAGGCACCTGGGTGGAGAGCAGTATGGTAAGGGAAGCCAGGATAACAGCTGTGCCACATGGCTGGCAATCTCTGGTTTTATGGCGATGGGAATATCTTCCAGGCTGCCTTTAGCCAATCTTTCTGACTCAAGGGTCCTTCCTGGTGGTGCACACCTTGTTCGGCTGAGATGGATGCCAGAGAGAAGGATTCTGGGAGGTGGTCGGACATGTGGTGTCACCTTTCGACTTTTCCTGAACTCTTTTGGTTGGTGGTGGCTTAATAGTTCCATGATCCTTATCAGGACCTCCTGTCTTAAAACAATTCATGCAAATGGTTACTATCGTGCCTGGTCAGGGTGGGCAGTTTCATTCAGTGTGCTTCCCCTAACATTTATAGCCCTTAAATTTGGGTGAATGGAGTTATAAACCCATGACAGTTCATGATAAATGTTAGAGACCTGCTTTCAAGAAACTGCATGTGTGTATACATAAAATATTTGTATAGAATTTCAGAGGTTCTCAGACCCCTTGATGAAGCTAATTTACTGATTCTTTGAATCGGAAATTTCTGTTTTGGCTTACATGATTTGTACTGGCCTTTATACTGGCATTGAAATAGTGACCAGAATCTAGAAAAATGATGAAAATCAGGGGAGAAGCAAGGTATAGATCTGGGCTAATTGAGAGATGACAGATGAAAGAAATCAGTCGTAATACATTATAAGGAATACACTAGACTAGTTATCACAAGGGACAGTTTTGTGGAGTGAATGGACTCCAGGAGCAATGGAAAAAGAAGCTTCTAGATTTTATCTCTTGCAGTGTGTTTTTGCACATCTGTCCACATTCTACCTACACAAAATGGAGCCATTCCTGAGATAAGAGATAGATGGGACCCAGGCTGAGCAGCTGTAATTTGTCCCCCGTGGACAGAAACTCCATAATAGCCAGATAATAAAGGAAGCTGGGCCCTGCCCAGATAAAAGGTAAGAAACCACATATTTCTCATTCTAAAAGCCAAGGAGACCTTCCTATAAAGCTCCTTGGAGGTTAAAAGGGGAATAGTGTCAACCTACCCACAGATCTCTTCACTGGAATCCATCTCGGCTAAGAGAGGTGCCTATGAACAGGGGAGGATCCTGAAATATACCAAAAACAGACCTGGAACCAAGAAAATCTAAATGATTAATCAAAGGAAACCTGGAAGAGATGCCCCATAAAAGTCATTTAAACTACAACAAGGGTGTGACTCTCGCTTTGAGTCTGCCCAGGTATGTATCCACACTTCTTCCTCCTAGTAAATATTTAACTTATTTCACTACTTTCTGTCTTTGTGGGAATTCTTTTCTGCAAAGCCAAAGTTCCAGGGCCTTATATCTGGCCACTGGCCTGGCGGTTAGGATTCAGTGCTCTGTCTGCTATGGAAGGACCTCAATCAGTAGGCGGGAATTGAAACCCTGCTTCAAGCCACTGCAAGCCAAGGCCACTCATAACAGTAGCAGTTGTTAACAGCACCACAAGCAGCCACTTCAGGGAATCACAATATATAATTGCATTCACATTTACTACATTCTGAGATGTCTCTTTCATCATTCTCTGACTCTTCAATATGTAACAATAATAAACTCCAAAACCACTCATCTTTGGACACCCCAAAACCACAGTGGGGTGTAGGTGTTCAGTTGAGTGGGATATGAAATGGGCCATTGCTTTGAATATTTAATGAAAACTTTCTGTAGTTGTTCCAAATGAAGATGTAATAGGTTTTTGTTTACTCTTATAGATACATGACATACAAAAAAATGTATGTATTATAATCTTGATAAATTTTCTTTAACTGAGAATACCTGTGTAACAACTCTCAGGTCAAGAAACATAACTTCCCCTGCATCTTAAAAGCTAGAGGGTGGGATGATTTGGGAGAATGGCACTGAAACATGTATAGTATCATATGTGAAACGAGTCGCCAGTCCAGGTTCATTGCATGATACTGGATGCTTGGGGCTGGTGCACTGAGATGACCCAGAGGGATGGTACCGGGAGGGTGGAGGGAGGGGGGTTCAGGATGGGGAACACGTGTATACTTGTGGTGAATGCATGTTGATGTATGGCAAAACCAACACAATATTAACCTCCAATTAAATAAATTTATATATAATAAATAAATAAATACAAAATGCAAAAAAAAAAAAAAAAAAAAAAGCTATCTGGAGGCCTCTTTAGCTAACCTGAAGCCCTGTTTTGTGGTGACAGTTATATCTGATAATTTTTTTTGAAGCCAGGCACAACTCACCTGGGATTATTTCTGCAGAAAGTATTGCTTTTTGTAGTCAGTTCATTCTGACTATGTTTGTTCTAATTCTATCCTATTATCTCTGAATGCTTTTCCTGATAGTAATCCTTTAAGTGTCGCTCAAGTCTTCCAATGATGTCTCCTGATAAGTTTCTCACCTTCTCTTCCAAATAATTCCCTTTGATTTTTTAGTTTCTTAGGATCTGGAACTCTAACATTAACATGTCCTTCATGAGAACTCACAAGAGCACCTTTTCATCCTGACCTCTCTTTTAAGGATCAGTTAAGAGGGTAGGAAGTAACATCTACAAACAGGATAGGAAGTGCTGATCACACACTGATATCCACACACTTGGATAAGTGAAGTGCAAATGTGAGAAATATTACAGTGACTTGGGCAAGAAAGCAAACTGAGCTGTTCATTGAGTCTTCTCCACAGATTTAGAACCTAAGAAAGGGCATTCTTTCATTGCTGTGAAATGTAATGAGAGCAGGGCTTCAGATAACCATCCCCAAATCCGGATGCTTATCTAAACCAAACCAGCCTGCCTGCGTGGAATCCCTTTGACTTTCAAAAATAGAGCCTGGATTCATGGAGAACTCTGCTTCTCAGACAATTTGGGACAGCTTCTGTGTTTGGTAAGAAACATTTTTAAAGAAAAGGCATCATTTCCTCTCTCCTTTCCTCCAGATTAAACCCAGACCATGAAGACAAATGTAGGGTAAAGTTTAATAAGCAATATAGATTATATAAGCAATAGGGGGAATGAGTGTTGCAAAAGGAGAAAAGTAGAATATCTAGGATTTCATTTGTAACTGCTTTATTTTTGTGTGTCATTGCTCACTTTTATCTTATTTATCAATATCCAAAAATTCTTCCTCTTTTTTATTTTTTTCTTTCTTTTTTTAAAAATGATTTTAAAAAAATTTCCATTAGCTGCTGTATAGAAAGTATTTTTCACAGCAGGACTGGCCTCTCAGTATATCTCTAAAAAGATTAATCTGAGATTCAAGCTCAGAATATTTTCACTTCATTTCTCAGAGGCAGTTATTGCCCCATCACATCAATTCCTTCATTCCTTTCATTTTTTCCTTCATGTGTTCATTTAAAGATTAATTGAATACCTAACTTGTATCATATCCTGAGTTTCTTTATGTCCCTTAGCACATCCATTAAGAAACTTGGTAAATCCTTGAAAAACTCATTCTCCTAGGATAAAACACCCCCATGTCACAAAGCATTCATTGGTTAAGCCAATCCTTAGCTCAAAAGATGCTCTTTGACAGAATATGATCAGAGTTGGGCACTGTTAGTCTTAAAGCCAAGTTGTAAGTCCCAGCTTCTCAGAATCCCTTAAATATAACCCACTAAGGAGTGGATTCACTACTCAACTCAGTCTATTTGTAAGCTTAGTCCTGCTTAAGGAAGAATTTGATGCACAAATTGAGATTAGAAATTTGCTTTCATCTAATTCACTTTCTATGCTGCTGCCAAAATGCCATCAGTATAGGTTTTGTCATGAAAATCTAATCATGATAGTCACTACTTATAAACTTCTCCTGAGAATACTGAGATAAACTGTAGCATATTAAAAGAATAAACAGTTCATTTGAGCAAAAGTCAATTTGAATACCTCAGTTCAGTTCAGTTCAGTCACTCAGTCGTGTCCGACTCTTTGGAACCCCATGAATCACAGCACGCCAGGCCTCCCTGTCCATCACCAACTCCCGGAGTTCCCTCTGTGTCTGTCAAACCTAAAATGGTTGGGGTGCTGGGCTGACAGAAGCTGGGGAAAACTGAAATTGGAGGCAAAGAAAGGACATAACTTAATTGACTACATCATAGTTGACTGTGACAAGTTGGCCCTAAGTGTATCAGTTTCTTAACCTTGAAGTATTTATGAGCTTAAACTTTGGTTCACCCCAGGAATACAGCACCCTCAGTGTAACTGTGTCCTTGCTTAATTAATTTAACAAAGAATAAAAGCTCAAATTTATCTGAGGATGTGAAAAGCCTGCAGGATTCAGCTACTACTCACCTATTGATTCTTCTCTTTGCACCAGGGAGCTGAGATTTGATTAATGTGAAGAGCAGAGATGAAAGCAGTCCTAAAAAGTCCAGGAAACCAGGAGGCTCCAGTGAAAGGTCACAGATAGTAGAAGGCGTCAGAACTATGATAAAGATAAAGGGAGCTAAAGTCCATCACCAGTTTTTCCATCAAATCAGAATTTGAGGAAATAAAAATGTTAAATCCTAATACATTCAGTTTAAGGAGGCCATGTGGTTGTCTATTTCTTAAAACAGAAGTAATACTAAGACTTTGTTTAGTTATTTCTCAATAAAAAAGTGATAAATATATTTGTAAAAACTTCAAGGACTAACAAAAATATATAACATTGATTTTCTTAAATCTTAAGAGTATTCATATCTAAATATTTCTTAAATAAAAGAATCATCATTAATAACTATAATAATATAAAAGTCTATGGTCTATCATAATTTAATTGGCAAGGTTATTTCCTTTTAATATTATACTGAGTTATATAAATCTTATCATCGATGGTAATTGTTTCTGCTGTTCAGTTGGTAAGTCATGTCCAACTCTTTGTGATCCCATGACCTGCAGCACACCAGGCTTCCATATCCTTCACCATCTCCCAAAAAACTGAGAGTGTTAGTTGCTGAGTCATGCCTGACTCTTTGTGACCTCATGGATTATATCCCACCAGGCTCCTCTATCCATGGGATTCTCCAGGCTAGAATACTGGAGAGGGTGGCCATCCCCTTCTCCAGGGAATCTTGCCCACCCAGGATCTCCCATACTGCAGGCAGATTCTTTACCCACTATCTCCCAGAGTTTGCTCAAATTCATGTCCATTGATTTGGTGATGCCATCCAATCATTCCATCCTGTTGCCCCACTTGCCTCCTGCCCTCAATCTTTCCCAGAATCAGGGTCTTTTCCAATGAATCAGCTCTTCCCATCAAGTGGCCAAAATACTAGACCTTCAGCTTCGGCACCTGTCCTTCTAATGAATATTAAGGGTTGATTTCCTTTAGGATTGACTGATTTTATGTCCTTCCTGTCCAGGAGAATCTCAAGAGTCTTCTCCACCACCCTAACCCTAACCCTAAGCCTAACCTATCAGTCCTTTGGCATTCAGCCTTCTTTGTGGTCCAAGTCACACATTTGTACATACTATAGAAATATCATAGCTTTGACTATTTGGACCTTTGTCAGCAAAATGATGTCTCTGCTTTTAAATATGCTGTCTAGGCTTGTCATAATTTTCTTTCTAAGAAAAAAGTCTCTTTTAATTTCATGATTGCAGTCACCGACCACAGTGATTTTGAAGCCCAGGAAAATAAAATTTGTCACTGCTTCCACTTTTTCTCCATCTATTTGCCATGAAGTAATGGGACTGGATACCATGATCTTAGTTTTTTGAATGTTGAACATTCAGCCACATTTTCACTCTCCTCTTTTACCCTCATCAAGAGACTTTTTAGTTCCTCTTGGCTTTCTGCCATTAGAGTGGTGCCATATGGATATCTGAGATTGTTGATCTCTCTCCCTGAAATCTTAATTCCAGCTTGTGAGTCATCCAGTTTGGCGTTTCATATGAAATACTCTGCATATAAGTTAAATAAGCAAGATGACGATATACAGCCTTGATGTACTTCTTTCCAATTTTGTATCAATTCACTGCTCCATGTGGAGTTCTAACTGTAGCATCTTGGTCTGCATACAGGTTTCTCAGAAAACAGATAAATTGGTCTGGTATTCCCATTACTTCAAGAATTTTCCACAGTTTGTTTCTAGCTACACAATCAAAGCCTTTAGCATAGTCAATGAAGCAGATGTTTCATTTTTTTCTAGAACTCTCTTGCTTTTTCTATGATCCAGTTAACACTGGCAACTTGATCTCTGTTTCCTCTGCCTTTTCTAAATACAGCTTGTACATCTCGAAGTTTTGCATTCACATACTGCTGAATCCTGGCTTAAAGGATTTTGAGTATTACCTTGCTAGCATGTGAAATGAGTTCAATTGTATGGTAGTTTGAACATTCTTTGGTGCTGCCCTTCTTTGAGATAAGAATGAAAACTGACCTTTTTCTAGTCCTCTTGCCATTTCTGAGTTTTCCAAATTTGCTCACATATTTATTGAAGCACTATAACAGCATCATCTTTTAGGATTTTAAATAGCTCAGCTATCGTAAGGCTTCCTCAGAAAACCGCTTTGCCTTCTTGCATGTCTTTTTCTTAGGAATGATTTTGGTCACTGCCTCCTGTACAATGCTATGAACTTCCATCCATAGTTCTTCAGGAACTCTGCCTACCAGATCTAATCCCTTCAATCTGTTTGTCTCCTTCACTGCATAATTATAAGGGATTTGATTTAGGTCATACATGAATTGTCTAATGGTTTTTCCTACTTTCTTCAATTTAAGCCTGAATTTTGCAATAAGGAGCTCATGACCTGAGCCAAAGTCAGCTCCAGATCTTGTTTTTGCTGACTGTATAGAGCTTCTCCATCTTTGGCTGCAAGAAATGTAGTCAATCTGAATTCACTATTGACCATCTGACAAAACCTGGTCCACTGGAGAAGGGAATGGTAAACCATTCCAGTATTCTACCCTTGATAACCCCATGAACAGTATGAAAAGTTAAAAAGATATGACATTGGAAGATCAGGCTCCCAGGTATGTAGGTGTCTAATATGCTACTAGGGAAGAGTGGAGAGATACTTTCAGAAAGAATGAAGAAGCTGAGTCAAAGTGAAAATGTCACTCATTTATGGATGTTTCTGGTGGTAAAAGTAAAGTTTGATGCTATAAAGAATTCCAAAGGAACCTAGAATATTAGGTCTATGAATCAAGGTAAATTGGATGTGGTCAAGCAGGAGATGACAAGATTAAACATCTATATTTTAGGAATCATTGAACTAAAAAGACAGGATACTATCATTTAAGAAATGAATCGCCAGTCTATGTCCGATGCAGGATGCAGGATGCTTAAGGCTGGTGCATGGGGAGGACTCAGAGAGATGTTATGGGGTGGGAGGTGGGAGGGGATTCATGTTTGGGAACGCATGTACACTCGTGGTGAATTCATGTCAATGTTTGGCAAAACCAATACAGTACTGTAAAGTAAACTAAAGTTAAAATAAAAATTTAAAATAAATAAATAAATAAAAATAAAATGGACAGGAAAGGGTGGATTTAACTCAGGTGACCATTATATCTACTTCTGTGGGCAAGGATCCCATAGAAGAAATGGAGTAGCCCTCATAGTCAACAAAAGTCTGAAATGCAGTACTTAGGTGCACCATCAAAACTGACAGAATGATCTTGGTTTGTTTCCAAGGAAAACCATTTGGTATTACAGTAATCCAAGTCTATGTCCCAACCACTGATGCTGATGAAGCTGAAGTTGACTGGTTCCATGAAAACTACAAGACCTTCTAGAATTAACACCATAAAAGATGTCCTTTTCATCATAGGGTATTGGAATGCAAAAGTAGGTAGTCAAGAGATATCTGGAGCAACAGCCAAGTTTAGCCTTGGAGTACAAAAATGTAGAAGAGTAAAGTCTATAGAGTTTTGCCAAGTGAACTCACTGGTCATAGCAAACACCCTCTTTCCACAACACATGAAACTATTCTACATATGAACATCACTGTAGGGCATTGCCATGTTCAGAATTGATAAGCACCATGGTTATCATCTGAGAACTGAGTAAATGATTTGGAGTTTGGAAACTGAGAACCACCCAGCAGAACATTATGGAAGTGGATTGAGGCTGTGTGTCTGAATTGTCTGGTGATTGAAATGGGAAGTAGACTGGCCACTGAGACATCTGGAAGAAAAAGGTTTTCTAAAAACCTATTTGAATGAGAGAGATGCTGGTAAGAAAGAATCATAGACTGCTTTTTGATTTAGTTATTTTATGAAGTGCATGATAAGATCACTGACAGAGATGGAGGAGACGGCTTGGATTTCCCAGACATATTCACCAGATTTGGTCAAATTTTAGCTTACAGAACATGATAAATTACTCCTAGAACTCAAATTATAAACCAAACAAATCTTTAATGTTTCAGAGAACTCATCAAAGCAGTGAATACACAATCTTTTCATTCACACTTCACAGTCTAATTACACAATCTTTCAGTGGAAGGACTGTTTTTTCTATTATAATATTTAATTTTCTTCTACCTTGCATGTGTGATGCTAATCAATGTCATATTTACCTGTATAAATGTCATACGGCCTTACACATACTTCTTAGAGTTCATCCATGGGGTGTTTGTGTGTGCATGGTGTGTATGTGTGCAAGGAGAAATTGAACTAATAGTGTACCTTCTGATGAAAACAAGATTACCCTTTTATTCTTTTGTGTATTAAAATGAGCAACAGCTATGGAAAATGATGTTTTCTTTATTCTGAATCCAAATTAAAAGTTATTTAGGCCCTTCTCATCTCTTAAACTCCAACTTAAGAACTTCACCCTATCCTTGATTTTGAGGTGTGGTATACCCAACATGAGTTTAAACCTCCTCTCCTCACTCTTAGAAAGATTCTCAATTTAAGGAAAAAGCTTGAGGTTGGAACAATATTGTGCAGTCAACACTCTCAAACTTTGGTGAGGTTGAAAGGGTCCATAACTCCTTTCCGTTCTTTGTGGCAGTTAAGCCTGCTTTGCTTTTATTTAATACAGATTTATCCTAAGGCCTGTTCTTTTTCAATGTGATCCACTTGGCCGCACCCATTTGGAAGAGCCCAGTACTATGGTCAGGGTTGGTTTGGCTAGCTCCAAGCTCATTGCTACATTCTTTTTTTAGAGCTTGCCAAATGTGGGCCAATGGGTGTGTCTTGTTGACATCCTGTGGTTTATCAGATATGTAGGATTACTCTTTAGAGCAACCTCTTTAGAAGCCTGCAGCTGTGCTGGGAGCCCCTGGTCAGCATGTCTAAGAGGAAGCCCGAACTCTGATTCACATTTAACCAAAATGCTTATGGGGAATGGCAACATAAGCATGCCTTGCCTTAAGAAACACATGGCGCCCATCCTGAATCTAGATTAGTGATTTGTGGTTGCAAATATTTGCCTATCGCTCCAAACCATAATTTATCCCAAAGAAATGACTATGTCACTTACACATTTAGATATAAGAACCACACACAAAATGGATTTCCTGGGTCAGTTCTGATTTTCAAGTCCATGCACCATTTTTTATTTGCCACATGCAGACCGCAGAGCCACCTTCAAGGATATGTTAGGGATACAGGAAACATTAGTGTGTAGTTAAAATGCATACCCCATGGTGGGGAAAGACCAGAGGACACAATTTTGGACTGGCAAGGATCAGCAGGTTTGCTGCTCAAATATATCATGAAACATACTCACTCTATAACCCCAACTACAGATTTAAATAGATTAACAACTTCATTTTATTAAGTGCAAATGCTCCCTCAAGTGGTTAGACTTCATTCATACTTTAGTATGAAATATTTACTTTAATAAGGTTTTCCAGTCCATTCTGTCTGAGTACCTAGCACTCCTGGGAGATGGGGGAGGTAAAATGGAATGTTTCACTTCTTTACCAAATCTATTGCTGGCACTATCATTAACTTTAATAAATAAAAATATAATTAAAGTTTATATATGATTAGTGTTCACTGAATATTTTTAACAGAAATAATGGACTTGGAGATAGTTAAGTTGTATGTGATGAAAATTTAAAAACTAGTGAATCTAAGGGATTCATTTTACCACTTTCATGACTTTTCTGTAGGTTCTTTTCTTAATAAATATTTTGAAAAAGATTCTTTTTTTTTTAATTTTTATTTTAACTTTAGTTTACTTTACAGTACTGTATTGGTTTTGCCAAACATTGACATGAATTCACCACGAGTGTACATGCGTTCCCAAACATGAATCCCCTCCCACCTCCCATCCCATAACATCTCTCTGGGTCCTCCCCATGCACCAGCCCCAAGCATCCTGCATCCTGCATCGGACATAGACTGGCGATTCGTTTCTTACATGATAGTATACATGTTTCAATGCCATTCTCCCATCTCATCCCACCCTCTCCCTCTCTCTCTCCCCCAACAAAAGAGACTCAGATCTATAGAGTGAACTTTTGAAAAAGATTCTAATTAGCTTGCAATCATTGTCTCAGTAATATAATAGCTGAAACACACTAATGCCCATTTTTTTCTTAGAGCAAGAAGAATGGGAGCAGTACACAGAGAAATCTTAAAGAACCAGAGGTAAAATAAAAAGTTATATCTGAGAGCTGGAAATGAGGTGAGTGGTGTGAAATGAGATTTAACTTAAGGATGAGATAGAGGGAAAGAAAATATTTCCGTGCTAAGGCAATTTTACCAGGATTCCTATCTGTGAATTTTCTGCCATGGGTTAAGGTAGTCTGAAGACCAAGTTAATAAATTAACTTTTGACTTTGGAGTTGGACTTCTCACTTTTCTTTTTTTTTTTTTTTCCTTGTAATAAT
>SJYQ01000444.1:434924-456187 GCA_006410935.1 Redunca redunca
TTTTGTAATCAATACATTTTATTTCTTATAGTAATTTTAGGTTTACAGAAAAATTAAACAGAAAGTACAGAGAATTCCCATGTCCTCCTTCTTACTCCACTTACAAACCCACAGTTTTCTCTGTTACTGACATCTTGTATTGGTGTGTTACATTTGTTATAATTGATGAGCATTGAGTTTATGATTCTAAGATCTCTCCAGACTCTTTTTTAAAACAGACTATAATACAGTTATTGTTGCTGTTATTACTAGTTGTGAAAAGAATAGAAGTTGGCAGCATTTGACACCACTTTGATAATACTCAAATATGCTGGTACTTTTATAGCATAAAAATCTCAAAATCATTAGAATTTATCCTATGATTGTGATTTCTTAATTCCATAATTTTAAAACCTGAACTAACTAAACTCTAGTGCTGCTTGTACAGTTCAACTACTTCCAAAACACAGGTGAAAATAGGAATTGTTGCTGTTATTCTGTAACGAAGTCATATCTGACTCTTTGTGATCCCTCCAACTATAGCACACAAGGCTCCTCTGATCTTCACTATCTCCTAGAGTTTGCTCAAATTCATGTCCATTGAGTTGGTGATGATATCTAATCATCTCATCATCTGCCATCCCCATCTCCTTTTGCCTTCAGTCTTCCCCACCATTAGGCTGTTTTCCAGTGGGTCAGTTTTTTGCATCAGGTGGCCAAAGTACTGGAGTTTCAGCTTCAGCATCAGTCCTTCCAATAAACATTCAGGACTGATTTCCTTTAGGTTTAGGACTGATTTCCTTTACGTTTCATGTCCTTAGAGTCTGAGGGATTCTCAAAAGTCTTCTCCAACACCACAATTCAAAAGCATCAGTTCTTTGGTCTCAGCCTTATTTTTTTAAAATAAATTTATTTATTTTAATTGGAGGCAAATTACTTTACAATATAGTCCAACTCTAACATCACATGACTCCTGGAAAAACCATAGCTTTGACTATATGGATGTTTGTCAACAAAGTGATGTCTCTGCTTTGTAATAAACTAAGTTTGTCATAGTTTTCCTTTTAAGGTGCAAGTGTCTTTTAATTTCATGACTACAGTCAGCACACACAGTGATTTTGTAGCCCAAGAAAAAAATCTGTCACTGCTTCCACTTTTTCCTACTCTATGAGACATGAAGTGATGTAAATGGTTGCCATCGCCATGATCTAAATTTTTTTAATCTTGAGTTTCAAGACAAGTTTTCACTCTTCTCTTTCACACTCATCAAGAGGCTCTTTAGTTCCTCTTGGATTTCTGCCATTAAAGTGGTATCATCTTCATACCTGAAGTTGTTGATATTTCTCCTGGCAATCTTGATTCCAGCTTCTGATTCATCCAGCCCAGCATTTCACATGATGTACTCTGCAAATAATTTGAATAAGCAGGATGACAATATTTAGCCTTGTTGTATTCCTTTCCCAATTTTGAACCAGTCAGTTGTTCCATATCTGGTTCTAACTGCTGCTTCTTGACCTATGTACAGATTTCTTAGGATACAGGTAAGGTAGTCTGGTATTCCCATTCTTTGAAGAATTTTCCACAGTTTGTTGTAATCCACACAATCAAGGGCTTTAGTGTGGCAGTGAAGCAAAAGTAGATATTTTCCTGGAATCCCCTTGCTTTATCCATGATCCAGTGAATATTGGCAATCTGGTCTCTGGTTCCGCTACCTCTTCAAAATCCAGCATGTACATCTCGAAGTTCTCAGTTCACATACTACTGAAGCCTAGCTTAAAGGTATTTGAGCATAACTTTGCTAGCATGTGTGTGTGTGTGTGTGCATGTGTTAGTTGCTCAGTCATGTCTGACTCTTTGCAAACCTATGGACTATAGCCCTTAAGGCTCCTTTATTCATGGAATTCTCCAGGCAAGAATACTGGAGTGGGTTGCCATTCCCTTCTCCTTCTAGCATATGACATGAACACATCTGTACTGTAGTTTGAACATTTTTTGGCATTGCCTTTTTGGGGCATTGAAATGAAAACTGACTTTTTCCAGTTCTGTGGCCACCATTGCATTTTCCAAATTTGCTATCATATTGCATACAGCACTGTAACAGTATCCTCTTTTTGAATTTTATATGACACAGGTGAAATTCTGTCACTAGTTCATAATAAGATTCCTAAGATCCATTTGACTTCACCATCCAGGATGCCTGGCTCTAAGTGAGTGTCCACACCATTGTGGCTATCTGGGTCATTAAGACCTTTCTTGTATAGTTCTTCTGCGTATTCCTGCCACCTCTTCTTAATCTCTTTTGCTTCTGTTAGATCCTTACCATTTCTGTGCCTTATCATGTCTATCTTTGCATAAAATATTCCCTGTTTCTAATTTTCTTAAAGAGATTTCTAGTCTTTCCCATTCTATTGTTTTCCTTTATTTCTTTGCATTCTTCATTTAAGTAGGCCTTCTTATCTCTCCTTGCTATTCTCTGGAATTCTGCATTTGATTGAGTATATCTTTCCCTTTCTCCCTTGCCTTTCACTTCTCTTCTTTACTCACTTATTTGTAAAACCACCTCAGATAAGCACTTTGCCTTCTTGCATTAATTTTTCTTGGGGATGGTTTTGGTCACTGCCTCCTGTATAATAACTCCATCCATAGTTATTAAGGCACTATGTCTACCAGATCTAATCCCTTGAAATTATTCATCACCTCCACTGTATAATCGTAAGGGATTTGATTTAGGTTGTACCTGAATGACCTAGTGGTTTTCCCTACTTTCTACAATTTAAGCCTGAATTTTACAAAAAAAGAGTTCATGATCTGAGCCACAGTCAGCTCCTAGGTCTTGTTTTTACACACTGTATAGAACTTCTTCATCTTTGGCTACAAAAATCATAATCAATCTGATGTCAGTGTTGACCATTTGGTCATGTCCATATATAGAGTCATCTTTTGTGTTGCTGGAAAAAGATGTTTCCTATGATCAGTGTGTTCTCTTGATAAAATTCTGTTAACCTTAGCCCTGCTTCAATTTGTATTCCAAGGCCAAACTTGCCTGTTACTCCAGGTATCTCTTGACTTCCTATTTTTGCATTCCAATCCCCTAGGATAAAAAGGACATTCTTTTGTGTGTGTGTGTGTGTGTTAGTTCTAGAAGGTCTAGTAAGTCTTTATAGAACTGAAAATAAGAATTATTTACATATTAATCAGTTTCCTAAATGTCAGATATTTTTCTCATTACAAAATATAAAAATTATACATGTTTCAATGCCATTCTCCCAAATCATCCCACCCTCTCCCTCTCCCACAGAGTCCAGAAGACTGTTCTATACATCTGTGTCTCTTTTGCTGTCTGCATACAGCTTGTGTCTTGCTGTCTTGTTTTTACATTTTGTATAAAAATAAATATATAGACTATGGAAAAAAAATAATATAAATTTTTTTTAAAGTTCCTCATTTTTTACCAGACTTTATCATTAGTTAAAATAGGGCATACTGTCCTAGAATTTGGGGTTTCATGAGCTACTAATATTTTAAAAATAAGTTGTGTGTGTACGCTTTTGGCCAACTAAGAATATTACACACATACACACAAATACACACAAGCTCTATATTAATTATTAAAGCCACTTTCTAAAAACTAAAGGGCAATTTAACCTATAAACTAAAAAGTTCATTTGCATTTTTCCATAAAAGCATATAGAAAAACTTGAATAAACTTTTTGGCCAACCCAATATTTAATAAAACTAAGAGAAAATAATACTGATTCCTTTTAGAACAAAAACACTTCAGAGAAGAATCTGTAAAGTACTGTGTCTCCTTTATCTTCCATTTGAAAAGAGAAAATGGAAATACCTCTATTTTGTCTTTCCCCTTAAAACTTACCATATATTTTGGGAACACGTTCTCTGTGTTCTCTGAGAACTCTGATGTGAAACATCCTTCACACAAAAATTATCCATTTAGCTGTATGATTCAAAACTTCAACATTCAAAAGAAAAATAAAAGAATAGCTTAATATGGGGAGAGAATTCAGCCTTCACTTAGGGAAAGAATTTAAAGAGGAAATTAAGTCTCTTTGGAAACTGAATGAAGTCATGGACTGAAAATGTCCCTCAGTAAATGTAAGGTGTTAAAAATGAAAGAAAATAAGAAAACAGTTCTAAAAATAAGTCTCTCTCTCCCCTTCCATGCATCCCCTTGATCCCACTAAGTAACTTCTTTCTGTTCTACTGTTCTTCAGAGGGATTCCACGTGCAGGGCATTTCTTATCACACACATGCAGTCCTCAAGGTCATGCCCTACAGTCATTTTTCTCTGCCTCTTAAAGTAAGAGGCACGCCCTACAGGTCATTTTTCTCTTACACTCTGCAGAACTGGGTGTAGTCCATGTCTGCTGGTTCTTCATTATTCTCTATCCCAAAAGGTCAACCATAATATGGAACATCTTGAACCCAAAAAAAAATAAAAAAGATACTCAGCCTAGATAACCAGCTGTGTGCAAATTAAAACATCCCAAAATAGCATTTTTTTTTTTCTCCCAACAGCAAGGACTGATATTAAACGCAGCACAGGAGGTACTCGTTTCCCCTCTGAAATCCCCCCAAAGGGCTTTCAAATTGCACTAAGTCACTCAAGTTTCATAAGTTTAACAAAATTCCTCAATTCCAACAAGAATTAAGAGAGAAATGAATGCTTTGCTCTACAACTTCAGCCTCTGGTTCTTCCAACCAGCATAAATCTTCAGAGGACTTCTGGTAATTTAGCTAAACAGACTGGCTAGTCAGAGAACAGATCTTTTTTTTTTTTTTTTTCCTTTGAAAAAATTACCAGAAACCATTTCACCAGATTTTCCCTTATGAGCAAGAATTTCCCCAGTTCCTGTGAGGGTGAGATAAAACAAGGGCATACTGGACAACTGAGAAATGTTAGAAAGCATCGTTGATATTTTGGTCAATATGAGGAAACTGATCATTTTTAACACAGACCTGCAAACTGTTGAATGGTGGCCTGGGCTCTACTCCAGGGCACAATGTTAATGACAGTTCCTCCACACCCATAGCTTAAAGATTCTCACTACAGATAAACAACATGAATGAAGTCTTTCTGAAGTGGGATCTACTTCTTATATAAATTGCCTTGTACAAAAGACAATAATAACAATGTAAAAGTCTGTCAGTCTTCCCAGTGGAATATATGATGCCTTTTTTGGCTTGATTATCAAAGTTATCTCACATTACTATCACCCAACAGACCAAACCCAAATGGACCTGAACATTAGTTTTGAATATATCTTATTATTTTCCTTATTTGAATAAGACATGTTCATATGAATACAGAGAAAGATATCCTTATCAACATAATAAGCCTCTATATGTAAACAGCAGCAGGCTAGCAAAATTCACAAATAACAGACCACAATACGCAGTGTCAGCAAACCACTTGAGCCCACTATTTCTGGTTGAACACACCTTACAAGAACCTTAGCTAAGATCAAATACTATTTTTATCTTGCACATCTAGCTGTATTCCTGATACACAGCAGAACTTCCATAAGTGCTAACCTTTAAATTCTATGAAGATGAGTCTATCATATGGACCATCATAGCAGAAAGACTAGCACACATTGGGATTAATTAAATATGTATGATGTGAATGGATTATTGAGTACATGAATGAATGACTGGATGGTTTGAATTAACTAATTAGTGAACAAATGCAGATATTCCAAGTAAAGGTGATGTCATGGAAGCAGTGGTTAGTAGAATATAAAACTTGATAGGTAGGTTGATTGTTATTGGCCTTAGGAAACCATTAAATAAACATTCTTGAGGGAAAAGCAGGTTGTTTAAACTGTTTTGTTTTGTTTTGTTTTTGAAAAATACTGAGGTGTTGTTTTACACGATGGGTTAGAGAAAGGGTTCAAGGTAGGAAGAGTCAAATATATCTATAAGATTTAATTCAAAAGAAGTAGGTGAAAAACATTAACTTCCAAGTGGTTCTCATTTTTCTACTTCTCACTCTCCTTAAGGCTGTTTAACTATCTTCTTAGTTTGGTTTTTTTCTCCTTCAGTTTATTCTATACTTTTCCACTAAATTTATCTCCCTAAATTCCAGTTACTTTTCTCCAACAAACTTAATCAGAGATCTTCAACTGTGCTTCACTTCCTGATACACCATGTTAAAACCCTGAGTCCAGTATTGAAGGCTGTCAATATGGTGCAATGAAAGAAGTTCTACATTGATGTCAGGAAAAAGAAGTTCAAGTCCATTAGGATCAACCACTTTCTAACTAGTTTCCTCAACCAAATGTCAAGCTAGACAATTTCTAAGGACCTTTCAGACTTAGTATTTTATTTATTTTTAAACCTTATCTTTGAGAACACTCACTCTATATGCAACCTAAATTAGTGCTTCTTAAACTTCACTGTAATGTCTGAATCACATAGAATCCTGTTAAAACGCAAATTCTGATTTGGTGAAACTCTACTAAGGCTGGAGGTTTCTGCATTTCTAACAAGCTTCCAGATTACTATGATGCTTCTGGTCCACAGTCCACTTTGAGTAACAATGCCTGTATGGCTATGTTGTAGAACTTCATGTTATCAAAGAACATCTATTCTTTCTTTCCAGACTTTGCCAAATCTCCTAATCGACTTGGAATGTCTTCTCATTCATATTCATCTGTCAGCAACTGTCTCATTCTTCATAGTCAATCTTATTCCAGATAAAATGCTGTCTTACCAATAAAACTCATCTTAATCCAAACTTTTATTCACACAGAAAGTAGTCTTCTTTTATATGATTTCCTCTAGGTCTTTGTGTTTTGCCTATAGCATCATGAAAACCTTACATTTGTAGTTATTTGTGTATGTGTTTTGTCTCTCCTTCTAGGTTGTAAGACTCCTTACAATTCAAATGATAACTGCTTCTCTGACTAAGAGTAGGAGGAAGAGCATCCTGAAGAGGGGAATATGGTCATGCTAGTAAATGTCAAGGAAATCCAAACCTAATTCATCTGACCCCAACACATTCTCTTCTATTGCACCTGCCAGGCACTGTAGTATGCACCCAAACAGAGCACCTGACACATTGCTGGATTTTAATCACTGTTTATGAGACAGAACAATGTGACACTTCTGGTTTTGGGGTGTTTTTTTTTTTTTTTTTTTGCATTCTTAACTTTTAGGTGATAGTAAACAGCTCAGTAAAGAAGTTCTTCTTCATCTAGAACTTGAGAGGTTAGGAGACTGATACAGATCAGGGGAGCTGTCAGTGATCAATTTAGGAAATAAACTGTGTTATTCTACCTGCAGAGCAAAATTAATATATTCAACTTCATCAACTCAGAACATTTTTATTTCTTGAGACAGTGCAGTAAAGAAATACATATAAATGCCCTTTTAAATCACTGGATCCTCTACTCTTCAGAGTTGGAATATTATATAAAGGCAAGAGGCCATTTAATGTATTTTTTTAAAACACTGAAACATTAGGGCAACATGATGTTATACAAATCATGAAAAAAATGTATTGCATTTGTAACTCATCTTTATTCCATGACCTATTTCTTTTGCAATACCTTTTATTACTTGAGATTTACAGGCTCATTTCTCTGTGAGGCTCATGCAACAACACACATCGATGTATCTGCCTTTAATCATCAAAGGGCAAACATTCAGGTCAGACATCAGTCGTTTGCTCAGTTCATCTGGATTAATGAAGCCCTAGATCTTGCATTCAGCGTACACAGAGAGCAATGTGAAGTATGTCTGTAAGTCAGTCATATCAACTGACTCTTGAACTTGTAATGCCCAGATTTATGTCTTCCATGTTCTTAAATCAGAATATTATTGACTATTGCAGTAAAAAGATATATATCCCCAGCTGTTATTCTAGCTATAGCCTTGTTAGTTTTCCAAGAATAATTAACCAGTAAACTTTTTCACATTTCTTATTAATTATTTACAGACTTGGATCTGAGGTGAGGCTTCTTTGGGTAACTTTGAATGGTGTAATTACACTCTTAAGCAGAAGTGAATCTTACTGTCTCGGATGGCTCCATCCCAAGCACATGGCCTTAGAATATGAAAGCTGTGGAATGCATGCAGAGGCTGCCCAGTGAAGTAAAATCACTGTACTGGAAAGTATCTGTCCCAAAAAACATAGTTTAGAACATGTAATTCTTACAATCACCCTGTGAAATCAGCTCAATAGGCAACACTATGTCCAACAAACATGTGCGCAGAGTATCTCTGAATTGCCAAAGATTCAAAGGTTAGAAACACCGAAACAAAGGTCATACGGACTTCCTTTATGGTAGACTATGATTTTTTATGATAATAGAAGGACTTTTTTAAGTTATTATTTTAAGATAATAACCAGGAAGAAGTCAATGAAAGGGTAACATATTTTCATAATGAGCTAAAAAATTTCAGAATGAATTAAATCCTTGGGAAAGAATAGAATTTTCTTAGCTAGTAAGATGACTGTGGGAATGAGTTAACGAATAAGCACTTAGTGCATCCTTGTTGAAGACAAAGAAGAAGAAATGATCAGTATTATCAAGTCCTCTGATGCGCACCTGAAAGCTCAATTCATCTGCTCAGCTTTACTCAGTGTCTCAGAAGCTTCTACTAAGGAGACTAAGATGACAAAATACTCAAACTGGTAGTTATTGAAAATGTATTCAGATCAGGTTGGTCTCCAAGTAAACATCCAATAAATGTTTCCTTCAGTGATTTCAACATTGGTACCTTAAAAACAAAATCAACATACAAGAAGTGATATATCAAAGAGCACAGGAGTGTAAATTTAAACAATTGCTTCTTGGAAAGGTATATAAACTCTCTAGGAACAAAATCTGCAATCTGTAAGGTGTGATCTGTAAAATCTGTAAAACATTTAAAGCAAATTCATGTACACATAACTCTTGTGTTTTGTCTGGCAGATGTTCAGTGTTGAATGCGTGTTAACCTGCAGCTTTACTTAGACCTCTAACTATCTTCTACATGCCCCTAGAACTGAATCAATGCTATCTATCCTAAAACAAAATACCAAAGGAACAGAGTCAGAGTTCACCGAATACTTTCCCTCTGCATTGTTGGAGAACTGTCAGATAAGCAGCAATGCAGATTGAACAAACACCTTTGTCCAAGGGTAATTAGTGATGTAAATTAAAACTTAAATTGTCCCCAAGGAAGGAAGGGAGTCTGTCATAACTATTAATTGTAAATAGTACTCTGTAAAAAGAGAGAGAGAAGTTGCGAGAGAAAGTAAATTTGAATTTTAAAAATTGTATAGAATTTTATTGCCTCTTCCAGGACAAGAGAAATTACTTTTCCAAGAAAAGCTCAGGGAAAAAAAAAAAAAAAACAGAAATAAAGCAAACCACAGATTTCAAAGAGAAAATGTATTTATATTAGTCTTTCAAACCTATTTTATCATTCCTTTTCCACTTACTCTAACTGGAGTGTAACTGGAGTGTAAGTGGAGTGTAAGTGGCAACACAAGACAATATTCTAAGAACAATTATTTTCTCCTATGATGTGATCAAGTCTTTTGGCTACTAAAAGACCCTATGGTCACTGGAGAAGTTAGCACTAATGTTGGCAAATGAGATTTGTCTCATTTCGAGGAGCAGTATGGGAAAATTCTTGAGTTCCTTGCTTATAATGTAGAATGTCATTCCTGAATAACTGGTTTTGCAATTCTGCTCTAGGCTTTTCAGATGATGTGTGTATAGTTTGCTCACTCTTTAGAGACTTGATGCTGATATATTTTTGAAAACATCCCATGCCATTACAAAGTAGAAAGGGAAAAATGGAAATTAGAGCTAGATCTAGGAAGAATTCATCTTAGAGATTCATCAGACTTTGATTATTTGAGATGTACTCCTTAAGCAAAGAGTACTTTTATTTAAGGAGTTTGAAAAACTTGGCAGCCTCTTCCTAATGTCCTCTTGCTTTGCTTTTCTAGGAAGGATGCTACCAGCACGTGTTTAGGTTTTCTTAGCCAAGATATGTGCACTAGAGCAGAATGTTTTATAGTGTTTGGAAGATTGAAATAATTCCTCTATGCTCTATAAATTAGGGTCCTTCCATAGTAATGATCAAATTGTCAACATTAGTTGGATCATAGATAAAGCAAGAGAATTCCAGAAAAACATCTACTTTTGCTTCATTGACTACACTAAAACTTTTGACTGTGTGGATCATAACAAACTGTGGAAAATTCTTAAAGAGATGGGAATACCAGAATACCTTACCTGCCTCCTGAGAAACCTGTATGCCAATCAAGAAGCAACAGTTAGAACCAGACATGAAACAATGGACTCATTCCAAATTGGGAAAAGAGTACGTCAAGGCTGTATATTGTCACCTGCTTACTTAACTTCTATGCAGAGTACATCATGCAAAATGCCAGGCTGGATGAAGCACAAGCTGGAATAAAGCTTGCAGGGAGAAATATCAATAACTTCAGATATGCAGATGACACCACCCTTTTGGCAGAAAGTGGAGAGGAACTAAAAAGCCTCTTTATGAAATGAAAGAAGAGAATGGAAAAGCTTGCTTAAAACTCAACATTCAAAAACCGAAGATCTGGTCCCATCAGTTCATGGCAAATAGAAGGGGAAACAATGGAACCAGTGACAGATTTTATTTTCTTGGGCCCCCAAAATCACTGCAGATGGTAACTAAAGCCATGAAACTAAAAGAAGCTTGCTCCTTGGAAGAAAAGCTATGACCAATCTAGACAGTATATTACAAAGCAGAGATATTACTTTGCCATCAAAGTTCTGTATAGTCAAAGCTATGATTTTTCCAGTAGACACATATGGATGTGAGAGTTGGACCATAAAAAATGCTGAGGGCTGAAGAACTGATGCTTTCAAATTGTGGTACTGGAGAAGACTCTTGAGAGTCCCTTGGACTGCAAGGAGCTCAAACCAGTCAATCCTGAAGGAAATCAGTCCTAAATATTCATTGGAAGGACTGATGTTGAAGCTGAAGCTCCAATCCTTTGGCCACCTGATGCGAAGAGCTGACTCATTGGAAAAGACTCTGATGCTCGGAAAGATTGAAGGCAGGAGGAAAAGGGGATGACAGAGGATGAGAAGGTTGGATGGCACCACCGACTTGGTGGACATGAGTTTCAGCAAGCCCTGGGAGCTGGTGATGGACAGGGAGGCCTAGCATGCTGCAGTCCATGGGGTCACAAAGAGTGGGACACGACTGAAAGACTGAACTGAACTGAACTGAATTGAATGATGATATAGTGATGATGAAACAGTGTTTACTAATTATTTTGAGCCAAGTAATACCAACATCTCGTTTGCTAAGTCACTTCAGTAGTATCCAACTCTGTGCTACCCCACAGACAGCAGCCCACCAGGCTCCTCTGTCTCTGGGATTCTCCAGGCAAGAATACTGGAGTGGGTTACCATTTCCTTCTCCAATGCATGCATGCATGCCAAGTCACTGTAGTCATGTCCGACTCTGCACAACCCCATGGACAGCAGCCCACCAGGCTCCCCCATCCACAGGCTTCACCAGGCAAGAATACTGGAGTGGGTTGCCAAAAAATTTCATAGTTCAGGGTAAACAAAATTCCTGAAAATAGCTCTCATCTGGCGACAACTTAGGTACTATAGTTAGGGACTACTTTCCAGATGAGAGAAATATAAAATGAAATGTTTAAAGTGTTGGGATTTGGCCCACCATCTACATCTTATCATCAGGTATCAGGCCTAGAAGGACGTTTAGAGAGAAGTGAAAGTGAAGTCGTTCCACCGTCTCCTTTTAACCCTCATGAAAATCCAATGATATGTTATTGACTTCATTGTATAAGTGGGAAAGTGATCAAGGAATCATGATACAAAACATGGTACAGATAATAACAGGTACAGAAAAAATAATCCACCATTTGATGCTCCACAGCTAAAACTTCAAAGGTGTTTTTCAAGTGGTATGAGGATTGAGAATGCATCAAGTGAAATTGTCAATGACTGGTCAGCCTGCTTGAAAATATACCACCAATGACCATAGCAGCTTCTTGGTTGTTGTTCAGTAGCTAAGGTGTGTCCACCTCTGCAACTACATGAACTGAAACACTCCAGGTTCCTCTTTCCTCCACTATCTCCCAGAGTTTGCATAAATTGAAGTTCATTGATTCAGTGATGCTATCTATCTCATCCTCTGCCACAGCCATCTCCTTTTGCCTTCAATCTTTCCTAGCATCCAAGTCTTTCCAATGAGTCAGCTCTTTGCATCAGCAGTCGAAGTATTGGAGCTTCAGCTTCAGCATCGATCCTTCCAATGAATATTCAGGGTTGATTTCCTTTAGGAATAGCTTGTTTGATCTCCTTGCAGTCCAAGGGACTCTGAAGAGTCTTCTCCAGCACCACAATTAGAAAGCATAAATTCTTCAGCCCTCAGCCTTCTTTATGGTCCAACTCTCACATCCATACATGGCTACAGAAAAAACCATAGCTTTGACTATATGGAACTTTGTCAACAAAATAATGTCTCTGGTTTTCAATACACCATCTAGATTTGTCTTAGCTTTTCTTCAAAGGGCAAGCCTCCTTTACTTTAATGATTGCAGTCACCATCCTCAGAGATTTTGGAGCCCAAGAAAATAAAATCTGTCACTGCTTCCACGTTTTCCCTTTCTATGAGCCATGAAGTGATGGGCCTGGATGCCATGATCTTAGTCTTTTTGTTTGTTTGTTTTTGTTTTTTTTTTTAATATTGAGCTTCAAGTCAAGTTTTTAATTTTTTTTCTTCCTCATCAAGAGACTCTTTAATTCTTCTTCACTTTCTGCCATTAGAGTGGTATCATCTTATCTGAGTTCACTGATATTTTCCCCAGCAATCTTAATTCCAGCTTATGATTCATCCAGGCTGGCATTTTACATGATGTACTCTGCACATAACTAGAGTGACAATATACCTCCTTGTCATATTCTTTTCCCAATTTTGAACCAGTCTGTTGTTCCATGTCCAGTTCTAACTATTGCTTCTTGACCCACATACAGGTTTCTCAGGAGACAGGTAACACAGTTTGGTATTCCAATCTGTTTAAGAATTTTCCACAGTTTTTTGTGATCCACACAGTCAATGGCTTTTGTGTTCTCAATGAAGATGCTTTTCTGAAACCCCTTTGCTTTCTCCTTGATCCAACGAATGTTGACAATTCGATCTCCGCTTCCTCTGCCTCTTTGAAACCCAGTTGGTATATCTGGAATTTCTCAGTTCAAGTACTGCTGAATCCTAGCTTGAAGCATTTTAACCATCTCCTTCATAGATCACAGTCTTGTCATGACAAAAGACTTTGTGTAGCAGCTTCTTTGCTAGATGCCAATCACTATAATAACAATGACAAAAATGTTAAAAATAAGGCTTACTGTAACAAACTGTGTACAATATTTCCCCTCTCTCATATTTCTCTTATGATCCTTTTAGTTTCCCCTATTTACATTGATGACCATCTATTACCTATTTTCCCTTATGAATATATTTGCATGTAGATAATTAATTATTTCTATTTTTTTAGAAATAGAAATATTTCTAAATTTTTCCCCACACTGCACATTTAATAATCATGACTCATGTACTTTGCAACTGGAAGTTTGTGCATCTTAATCTCTTTTAATTATTTTTTTACTTCTCCATCTCCCAGCTCTGTGGCAGCCATTTGTTCTGTATATCTATAAATCTGTCTCTGTTTTGTCATATTTACTTCATCTGTTTTGGTTTGTAGATTCCACATATAAGTGAAATCAGACAGTATTAGTTTTTCTCTGTCTGACTTTTTTCGTTTAGCATAATACTCTCTAGGTCCATCCACATTGTAGCAAAGAGCAAAATGTTCATTCTTTTTTATGGCTGAGTAATAGTCATCATATATTTGCACATCTTCTTTATCTATTCATCTATTAATGAGCCCTTGGGTTGTTTCCTATCTTGACTATCATAAATAATGCTGCAATTAACATAGAGATACATATATCCCTTCTAATTAGTGTTTTGTTTTTCTTGTGATAAATAACCCAGAGAAGAATTGTAGGATCCTATGGACTTCCCTGGTGGTGCTTGTGGTAAAGAACCTGCATGCCAATGCAGAAGACATAAAAGATGCAGGTTCAATCCCTGGGTGGGGAAGATCCCTTGGAGGAGGGCAAGGCAATCCACTTAAGTATTCTTCCCTGGAAAATCCCATGGACAGGGGGACCTGACTGGCTATAGTCCACAGGGCTGCAAAGAATCTGAACATGACTAAATCAGTTTAGCAGAGAACATATGGTCATCCTATTTCTAATTCTTCAGGAATCTCCATATTGTTTTCCACAGTGGCTCTACCAACTTACATTCCCTCAAGCAGTGCATGATGCTTTCATTTTCTTCATATCCTCCCCAACACTTTTTTCTTGCTGTATTTTTGAGAATGGACATTCTGAGAGGTTCAAGGTGATATTAAATTGTGATTTTGATTTGCATTTCCTTGACTATTAGTGATTTGGGGCAGCTTTTCATGTGTCTTTTCATATTGGCCATCTGTATGTCTATGAGGAAAATGTCTATTCAGATCTTTGGCCTTTTTTTTTCAATATATGTTTTATTCTAAATATTTGTTTTATGGAGTTATAAATATTTGCTTCTAATTACTTATATTTTATAGTTTCCTTGCATTTACTTTTATGACTAACATTGTATTTTTTAATTAATTTATTTTTTATTGAAGAATAATTGCTTTACAGAATTTTGCTGTTTTCTATCAAACCTCTACACGAATCAGACATAAGTATACATATATCCCCTCCCTTTAGAAACTCCCTCCCATCTCCTCCTCATCCCACCCCTCTAGGTTGATGCAAAGCCCCTGTTTGAGTTTTTCTGAGACATATAGCAAATTCCCATTGGCTGTCTATTTTACGTATGGTAATGTAAGTTTCCCAGAGAAAGCAAAGGCACCCCACTCCAGTACTCTTGCCTGGAAAATCCCATGGGTGGAGGAGCTTGGTAGGCTGCAGTCCATGGGGTCACAAAGAGTAGGACATGACTGAGCAACTTCACTTTCACTTTTCACTTTCATGCATTGGAGAAGGAAATGGCAACCCACTCCAGTGTTCTTGCCTGGAGAATCCCAGGGATGGCAGAGCCTGGTGGGCTGCTGTCTATGGGATCTCACAGAGTCAGACAAGACTGAAGTGACTTAGCAGCAGCAATGTAAGTTTCCATGTTACTCTTTCCATACATCTCACCCTCCTCTCCCGTCTCCCCATGTCCATAAGTCTATTCTCTATGTCTGTTTCTCCATGCTGCCATATAAATAAATTCTTCAGTACCATTTTGCTAGATTCCACTGTTAAAATACAGTATTTAACTTTCTCTTTCTGACTCACTTCACTCTGTATAATAGATTTGAGGTTCATGCACCTCACTAGAACTGACTAAAATGTGTTCCTTTTTATGGCTGACTAATATTCCATTCTGTATATATACCACAACTTCTTTATCCATTCATTTGTCAATGGACATCTAGGTCACTTCCATGTTCTAGCTATTGTAAATAGTGCTGCAATGAACAATGAGATACATGTGTCTCTTTCAGTTTTGGTTTCCTCAGGATATACACCTAGGAGTGGGATTGCTGGGTTATATGGTGGTTTTATTCCTAGTTTTTTAAGGAATCTCCATATCATCTTCCATAGAAGCTGTATCAATTTACATTCCCACAACAGTACAAGGTCCGTCTAGTCAAAGCTATGGTTTTTCCAGTGGTCATATATGGATGTGAGAGTTGGGCTGTGAAGAAAGCTGAGTGCCGAAGAATTGATGCTTTTGAACTGTGGTATTGGAGAAGACTCTTGAGAGTCCCTTGGACTGCAAGGGGATCCAACCAGTCCATTCTGAAGGAGATCAGCCCTGGGATTTCTTTGGAGGGAACGATGCTAAAGCTGAAACTCCAGTACTTTGGCCACCTCATATGAAGAGTTGACTCATTGGAAAAGACTCTGATGCTGGGAGGGATTGGGGGCAGGAGGAGAATGGGACAACAGAGGATGAGATGGCTGGATGGCATCACTGACTCAATGAATGTAAGTCTGAGTGAACTCCGGGAGTTGGTGATGGACAGGGAGGCCTGGCGTGCTGTGATTCATGGGGTCGCAAAGAGCTGGACACGACTGAGTGACTGAATTGACTGAACTGAAGTCTGTTTCTATTAACCATAGCGGGCATGCTGGATTTTTAAATGCAAATGACTTCCTAGTGAAGTAACCGAACAAAGTTAAGTTGAAGATCAGCGGTTCACGTATTGCTAAAGCCTGGATTGGAGAATTTTGAGCATTACTTTCATTAGTGCATTATAATTTTCTGTGCACAGTTCTTTAGTCTCCTTAGGTAAGTTTATTTCTAGATATTTAATTATTTTTGTTGAAAAGGTGGATGAGATTGACTCCTTAATTGCTCTTTCTGATTTTTCATTGTTAACATAGAGAAATGCAAGTGATTTCTGTGCATTGATTTTGTATCCTACAATTTTGCTAAATTCACTGATTAGCTCTAGTAATTTTCTGATTCTATCTTTAGGGTTTTCTATATACAGTATCATGCTTTGACCATTTTTTAATCAGGTTGCTTGATATATTGTTTTTTACTTAAGTTGTATGAGTTGTTCGTATATTTTGCATAGTAACCCTTTATCATATACATCATTTGAAAATGTCTTATCCTATCCAATAGATGGTCTTTTCATTTTGTTGATAGTATACTTCATTGTGCAAAACAATTTTAGCTTGATGTAGTTCCATTTATTTACTTTTGCTTTTGTTTCTCTTATATGAGAAGACAGGTCATAAAAATTGTTTATAAGATCAATGTTAAATAGCATACTGCCTATGTTTTTTCCATAAGTTTTATGGTTTCAGGTCTCAAATTTAAGTTTTTAATCCATTTTGAATATATTTTTGTGCCTGATTTGCCAGAGCAACACAGTTTGATTCTTTTGCATGTAACTATCCAGTTTTCCCAATACAGTTTATGGATAGTGTATATCTGTGTTGTCTTTGTCATGGTTTAATTCTCACGTAAGTGTGGGTTCACTTCTGGGCTCTCTCTTTTGTTATACTGATTTGTGTGTCTGTTTTTGTGCCATTACCATAATCCTTTGATTATTGTGGCTTTGTAATATAGATTGAAATGTGGAGCATGACACCTCCAGATATGTTCTTCTTTCTCAAGATTGACTATTCAAGGTATTCTGTGTTTCCATGCAAATTTTAAAATTATTTCTTCTAGTTCTGTCAGAAACACCCTTGCTATTTTGATAGGGATTGTTTTGAATCTGCAGGTTGCTTTGAGTGGTATGGTCATTTCAACAAGATTGATTTTTCCAGTACATGAGCATGATGTATCTTTCCATCTGTTTTTAACTTCTTCAATTTCTTCCATTAGTGTCATAGCTTTCTGTGTAGAAGTCTTTCCTTAGTTAGATTTAACTGTAAGTATTTTACTCTTTTAAGTGCACTTGTAAATGGGATCGTTTCCTAAATTTCTCTGATAGCTCATTGTTAATGTATAGAAATGCAAAGATTTCTGTGTATTAATTTTGTATCCTGCAGCCTAATTAAATTTATTGTTGAGCTCCAGTAGTTTTTTGATGGTGTCTTGAGGATTTTTTATGTATAGTATCATGTCATCTGAAAACAGTGATAGTTTTATTTCTTCCTTTCCAGTTTGGATTCCTTTTATTTCTTTCTTTTCTCTGTTTTACTGTGGCTAGGACTTTTAATACTATGATGAATAACAGTGGTGCGAATAGCTAACATTGTCTCAAAGCTAATTTTAGAGGAAATTGCTCTCAGTTTTCACTGTTGAGTATGATGTTAGCTGGGGGCTTATCATAAATGCCTTTATTATGTTGAAGTATGCTCCCTCTATACCAAATTTGCTGAGTGTTTATTATAAATTCATATATTGAATTTTGTTGAAAGCTTTTTCTGCCTCTATTGAGATAATCATATAATTTTTATTCTTTTCTTTCTTTTTTCATATTTTATTATTATTATTATTATTTTGTTTTAGAATATTGTACTGGTTTTGCCATACATCAACATGAGTCCTCCACGGGTGTACACGTGTTCCCAATCCTGAACCCCGCTCCCACCTCCCTCCCCATACCATCTCTCCGGGTCATCCCAGTGCACCAGCCCTAAGCATCCTGTATCCTGCATCAAACCTAGACTGGCGATTCATTTCTTATATGATATTATACATGTTTCAATGCCATTCTCCCAAATCAAACCACCCTCTCCCTCTCCCACAGAGTCCAAAAGATTGTTCTATACATCTGTGTCTCTTGGAATTTAGAAAGACGGTAATGATAACCCTGTATGCGAGACAGCAAAAGAGACACAGATGTACTCTTTTCTTTCTTAATGTGCTCTGTCACATATAATAATTTGTGGATATTGAGCCATCCTTGCATCCCTGACAATTAAAATTTTCTGAGTAATTATTTGACATGAATCTTAGAGAAGTATCTTGCCAAAGGTCACTACCTAATAAATAAGGGAACATGTATTTGAATGCAGGCTGTCATATCTGAACTAGATTATCTCCTTCAGAAAAGAGCTAAAATTAAGACATTAAAAAGATTTCCAAGTTAGAAAAGTGATGGCAAGCATTGGCTCCAAAACTGCAAAATTATTCTCTATCTCAGACACACAGACACACACACAAATAGACACAGAAACACACATACAACATTTCTCTCATATACAAACATATTATGCATCACATGACACTCCTTTTGTGATTCTTATTCCATTTTAAGAATTTATTTGGTGTCCATTTTAGCAAGATTCTGGAAAGACAAATACTTTCATGAAAATAAAAGTGCAATTATAGTAGAATAGGATGGTAGAGATTCTCGTGGTATATAGTAGTGACCCCAGGAGAGGAGAAGAGCATCAGTGAGTGAAGCTGAGATATATAGACTACGTAGATGTCCACAAAGAGGCACTTCCAGGCTGCTCTACAGTCTGAGATAGATGCATTGTTCATTATGTCCACCCTTTCCCAGTGGTACAAATGCCAGTGTCTCATACCATAGCCACATTCTCCACTGAGCCTTACATATGGGATGTACTTGATAAATATTTATAGATAGTAGATATCTGAGGCTTATGCCCAGTGGTCTTCTAGCTAATTTAGTAACTCTTCCCATATTTCCTTAAGCATAAACAAAGACAAGTCAGCAGGAATCAACCATAAGTATGTGATTGAATCAATTTGATGGCAGAAGTTGATCTTTCCAAATGGAAAATAGTTTGAATTTCTGTTAGTTATCTTTTCCATTCTCCATATGTGCCAATTATTTTTTCCACTCACATACATATTCTTTGTGACCTTTAAATGGATGTCAGGAAACAATCCACAAAATACAGAACTGCCAAGATACTCAGGTGTTTCAGGAGTGAGGAGAATTGTCTTAAAGCAGAGAAATTAGCATAAGTGTTGCCTTGATCTCTATTCACAAGGGTGGATATAAAGAATAAAATACGTATCCAGGTAATGATTGATGATTGGTTCAAGACAGAACAAAACTTTTACACAGATCCTAGATTTTGCAATTATACATGCTCCTAGAGAAACCTCGTCTCACTCCTTATATAACTCAGACTTAGTTTGATACTGGATTCTTCAATCCAAAGAGCATCCCTCTTAAATATAACATGATAATGGTCTAAGTGGATGTGCCAGGGTACTCAAGAGCTTCTAAAATGTGTAATTCATAACTTTCCTGTATTTAAAATTAGGAATGGGAGAGGGTGGGTTGAGATGGGAGAATGGCATTGAAACATGTATACTATCATGTAAGAAACGAATCGCCAGTCAATGTCCGATGCAGGATGCAGGATGCTTGGGACTGGTGCAAGGAGAGGACCCAGAGAGATGGTATGGGGTGGGAGGTGGGAGGGGATTCATGTTTGGGAATGCATGTACACTCGTGGTGAATTCATGTCAATGTTTGGCAAAACCAATACAGTAATGTAAAGTAAACTAAAGTTAAAATAAAAATTAAAAAAAAATAAAAATAAAATTAGGAATGAATAAACTACTACAGTAAATTAATGGCAGAGCTAGAAATGGAATTCAGGTCTTCAGGATCTACTAAAAACAGCTCTTCTTTTGACTCTGTTACCATACCTCAGCCTCCCAAACACAACCTTGATGTTTGATCAGCCCATATTTTGGGTAATGCTATCTGATGGACCCTTCCAGTGCTCAGTTCTATTCATAGGTTTATTGGTATCCTCTTCTTTCACTTTCACTTTCACTTAGATCTTCACCAGGTAAATCCTTGGTAGACTGTGACCGTATCATTTTGCATATCAGCCATATGTATTACCATCTTCAAGATTAACACAAACGTCTATGTACCACAACTTCTTTATCTATTTATCAGCTGAGGGACATCTAGGTTGCTTCCATGTCCTAGCTATTGTAAATAGTGCTGTAATGAACATTGGGGTACATATGTCTTTTTTAATTCTGGTTTCCTCAGGGTCCATGCTCAGGTGGTTGTATGGCAGTTCTCTTCCCGCTCTTTAAAGGAGTCTCCACTCTGTTCTCCATAGTGGCTATACTAATTTGCATTCACACCAACAGTGTAAGAGAATTCCCTTTTCTCCATACCCTCTCCAGCATTTATTATTTGTAGATTTTTGATGATGGCCATTATGACATTTGTGAGATGGTATCTCATTGTGGTTTTGAACATGATAGAATATTACTTAGATATTAAAAGGAATGCATATAGAATATTACTTAGCTATTAAAAGGAATGCATTTGAATCAGTTCTAATGAGGTGGGTGAACCTGGAGGCTATTATACAGAGTGAAGTCAGAAAGACAAATACTGTATATTAATGCATATATATGGAATTTAGAAAGATGATACCAATGATCCTACATGAAGGGCAGCAAAGGAGACACAGATGTAAACAGCAGACTTTTGGACTCAGTGGGAGAAGGCAAGAGTGGGATTATTTGAGAGAATAGCATTGAAACATATACATTATTATATGTAAAAAAGATGACCAGTGAGAGTTTGATGCATGAAACAGGGCACTCAAAGCCAGTGATCTGGGACAACCTAGAGTGATAGCGTGGAGAGGGAGGTAGAAAGCAGGTTCAGAATAAGTGAGACACATGTGTACCTGTGGCCAATTCATGTTGATATATGCAAAACCATCGCAGTATTGTAATTATCTTCCAATTAAAAT
>SJYQ01000444.1:456521-495311 GCA_006410935.1 Redunca redunca
CAGCATGCCAAGCCTCCCTGTCCATTACCAACTCCCAGAGTTTACCCAGACTCATGTCCATTGAGTTGGTGATGCCATCCAACCATCTCATCCTCTGTCATTCCCTCTTCCTCCCATCTTCAATCTTTCCCAGCATCAGGGTCTTTTCAGATGAGTCAGCTCTTCACATCAGATGGCCAAAGTATTGGAGTTTCAGCTTCAACATCAGTCCTTCCAATAAACTCAGAACTGATCTCCTTTAGAATGGACTGGTTGGATCTCCTTGCGGTTCAAGGGACTCTCAAGAGTCTTCTACAAAACCACAGTTCAAAAGCATCAATTCTTTGGTGCTCAGCTTTCTTTATAATCCAACTCTCACATCCATACATGACTATTGGAAAAACCATAGCCTTGACTAGACGGATCTTTGTTGGCAAAGCAATGTCTCTGCTTTTTAATATGCTGTCTAGGTTGGTCATAACTTTCCTTCCAAGAAGTAAGCGTCTTTTAATTTCATGGCTGCAATCACCATCTGCAGTGATTTTGGAGCCCAGAAAAATAAAGTCAGCCACTGTTTCCACTGTTTTCCCATCTATTTGCCATGAAATGATGGGACTGGATGCCATGATCTTAGTTTTCTGAACCCATTAAGATCATGAAGATCTTTTAATATATTCATAGGTGTATGATTTTAATCTGGATGCCTGAAAGTCACATTAAGCAGAAACAACAACAACAAAATTACACATACAACACAGAATCAGATATCAGTTTTCTCCTTTTAAAAAAACTGACAACACTAGGTTTACAGTCCCACAAATCTACCAATTTTGTAGAGCTTATCTATTTTGAATATGTCCAGGCTATACCATTCCCAACTGTCTTAAAGGCACTAGTGTATGTAAGCAGAAGCACTTTAGCATGGGACCCTATCATTGTTTATATGTGTGTATAATGCACTTATGTATATATGTTTGTATATGAATATTTTGTTTTGACATGGAACTGATCTTCCACAGTTTTTTACTTTCATGCTTAAACAGTATAACTAACCCTCTTTTGTAGTCAAAATACTGCACTTTGCTTTGCTTTGTGCTAAATCTAAAAAATAGCAAAGTAAATATGCAGAAGGAGTAAGCCTGAAAGGGGTCAGCGGCTTTGAAGCAGCCCATGACTGTTTACCCTGGCATCATCTCGTCGTGAAGAGTTTTCCTACTATTTTCTGGAAGCATTCTAACATAAGGCATTTTTCTGGTTTTCAGATTCAAACACATTCTAGTGTAACCACCTGTGTATGCAATTGATTTGATTTTAACTTTGAGCTTCATCCCTGAACCAGACCTGGCACCTGCAGAAGAAAATACCAGGGGTGAAAATAGAGCGAGTGGGGCCAGAGAATAGTATAATATCCTCCCACTGTGGTTCAAGGGGATGCTGTTTCAGGGTGTGCATTTCATCTCACGAGACTCCAGACAACAGAAGAGCTAGACAAAAGGAAAGCATGTGATGGAGCAGTATTTATATTGCAATCTTTCCAACATTTCAGAAGGCAATGGCTTACAGATGTATACCCTCCAATGACATTTACACTTCTATTGTTTTCTTAACCTCCTTCCCCATCCTATTACAAGATTCTTTTCTTGAAAAAGATTGCAAACTTCCCTGTGCTTTTCTGTGATAAAAAACACATTTCCTCCTGATTACAAGGGAAGGACATGATGAACTATATGATAGGCCAAGTGTTAATGTAATATCAGCTTCAGAAAATGGAATACTTTTATGATTACTTAAGCATTTGTATTTCATGCCATAAATTCTTCCCTGTCTGAAACAGACCACTTAACCCAGTCTAAGAACATTAAGCTGCTAATTTACACAGTATTCTGACAGGAAACCATCTACAGTAATGAATGCATGGTAGGAGATTTTAACAGAAGCCCATCTGGACTTTTAACTATTGAAGGCAATTTCTTCTTAATAATCTATTAAAAAAAGATACCATAAAAATGAGCTACCATCACTTGGTCATAAATTTTGAAAGAAGTTTTATACAGGCCTTCTTATTTTTTTCATCATTTTTCACCCGTTTTCATTGACTGAATTCATCAACATTTAACTTAGTGTCTTGCTGACTTAATACTACTCTTGAATGGTTTAAAGTGTTCTTAAGGTCAAAGTTTTTGCCTTTGAGAAAGGGTATCTGTTTTGAACACATGCTTTCTATTAATTTAGACCTCCAGATTCCTTTATGATGTAGTATGTCTTCTTCAAAAAATCAGATTTGAGAGGTTTCCATTTCAAGATTTTTTTCCAAAAAGCATTATTGCTTTACTGACTGGCTAATACTCAAATAATAAAAATGAAAATCTGATCATTTGGCAAACTTGAAAGTTTTGAATGTTGACCAGAATAGTTTGCATAACTCAAAAATATGAGCATATGAAGACTTCTTTCTTTCCCCTAGCTCTTTGCTCCTCCAAATCCTTCAAGTATTGGTTCAAGTCACCTTCTCAGAGAGACCTTCCTGATAAGCCCTTTTTTATATTACATACTTGCCCCTCCCCCAGCTATATTGAGTCCCCTTCTTCATTTCATTTCATTCTGACAAATAGTGCAATTGTTTATTTCATTTATTGTCTTTCTTTACATATAAGAATCTGAGCTCCATGAGAATGGGGTTTTTTCATCAGGTTCTCCCAGTTCTGTGTACCAAGAGCCAAGAACGGTGCCTGACAAACAATGAGTGTTGAAAATGTTTGTTGAATAAGTGGATAGACAAGGGGAGATGACTAATTTTGTAAATAAAGAAAAATAAAGCAGTTATGACAGACTAAGAACAAAGAATGGTGCAAGACACATAGTAGGTGCTCAAATATATTTTTGTTAAATGAATGATAAGTTGATACAAGAATAATAAAAATTTACAAAAAGCTCACAATTAAAGTAAAGATGAAGGAGCTGGAATAATTATACTCCCAATATCTGAAGATAAGCTATTTGAGACAATTAAGCTGCTTGAGACAATTATGAACACTGAGTTTTCTTTTCAGAGCAAATTTGCTAAGGAAAAAAAGAAAGAAAACAGAAATTGAAACGGAGGAAATGTTTGCATGTAAAAATAATGTTGCAAATCTGCTTAAAGTATTTTTAAATGTGACTGCCAAAAGAGTCTACTCACTAAAAGTGATTAAGAATATACATAAAGTTTTCCTAAAAAGCTGAAAATACTGCTACCATGTTGTTCAGTTGCTCAGTCATGTATGACTATTTGTGACCCTATGGACTGCAACACACCAGGCTTCCCTGTCCTTCACTATCTCCTGGAGCTTGCTCAAACTCATGTTCATTGAGTTGGTGATGCCATCTAACCATCTCATCCTCTGTCATTTCCTTCCCCTCCTGCCTTCAATATTTCCCAGCATCAGGGCCTTTTCTAATGAGTCAGTTCTTTGCATCAGGTGGCCAAAGTAATGGAGCTTCAGGTTCAGCATCAGTACTTCCAGTGAATATACAGGACTGATTTCCTTTAGGATGGATTACTTTGATCTCCTTGCAGTTCAAAGGACTCTTTCTCCAACACCACAGCTGGAAAGAATCAGTTCTTCTGTGCTCAGCCTTCTTTATGGTCCAACTCTCGTATCCATAAATGACTACTAGAGGACTTTTGTTGGCAAAGTAATGTCTCTATTTTTTAACAGGCTGTCTAGGTTTGTCATAACTTTTCTTCCAAGGAGCAAGTGTCTTTTAATTTCTTGGCTGCAATCACCATGTGCAGTGATTTTGGAGACCAAGAAAATAGACTGTCACTGATTCCATTGTTTCCCCATCTATTTGCCGTGAAGTGATGGGACCAGATACCATGATCTTAGTTTTCTGAATGTTGAGCTTTAAGCCAACTTTTTCACTCTCTTTTACTTTCATCAAGAGGCTCTTTAGTTCTTCTTCACTTTCTGCCATAAGGATGGTGTCATCTGCATATCTGAGGCTACTGAGCTCTACGATATGATCCAGCAATTTCACACCTGGGTATATACCTGGAGGAAACGAAAATTCTGATTTGAAAAGATAGGTTTCCTCGATGTTCCTAGCAGCACTATTACAACAGCCAAGACATGGAAACTAAATATCCATCAACAGATGAATGGATAAAGAAGATATGGTATGCATGTGTATATTAATATTCCTAATACAAAGGAATATTAGTCAGCCATAAAAAGAGTGAAATTCTGTCATCTGCAGCAATGTGAATGGACTAGAGAATGCTATACTTAGTGAAATGTCAGACAAAGACAAATAATATATCATATCATTTATATGTGGAATCTAAAAATAATAGAAACAAATGTATAGAGCAAAACAGAAGCAGAATCACAGATATAGAAAACAAATTAGTGATTACCAGAGGGAGAGGAAAAGGGAAAGGGTAAATTAGGGGTATGGGATTAAGAGATACAGACTACTATGTTTAAAATATATAAGCAATGAGGATGTATTGTACAGTAAAGAGGATTATAGACATTAGTTTATAATAACTTTTAATGGAGTACAATCTGTAAAAACACTGAATCACTATTCTATACACTTGAAACTAATATAATATTGTAAATCAACTATACTTCAATAAAATAAACTGTATATAAAGGACAAAGAAGGATTTGGAAAACTCAGCAGTGGCCACAGGACTGGAAAAGGTCAGTTTTCATTCCAATCCCAAAAAAAGGCAATGCCAAAGAATGCTCAAACTACCGCACAATTGCACTCATCTCACATGCTAGTAAAGTCATGCTTAAAATTCTCCTAGCCAGGCTTCAGCAATATGTGAACTGTGAACTTCCAGATGTTCAAGCTGGTTNATTCCTCCGCCATCTTCTCCCCAGCAAGAGCTCACCTCTAGTTAATCTTTAAATGAGTGTCGAGTTGATGGCCTACCTGGCTACCTTTTGAAGCTGAGGAATTAGTGTGCCCCAGAATACTTCACACTTCAGAGTTCAAGGTGAGTTTCAAATCCCTCTGTGGTAAAGAATGACCGAGACATGAGATCAAAGCCGGAAGCTCTGTCCTCCAGTGGTTTGCAACACCTAGGCCTAATCACCAATTTCTAACAGCAAACTGAAGCTGAAAATTTATTTAACAAAAACTGAAGCCATAGATTTATTTTTTACTATGATCTGATGATAAGCCTTGATATATTAACTTGCAATGCTATAATGATTACTGGTAAAAACCAACTTAACATGGTAAAGCCTGATGTATGGAAATCATTTATTTATCTGCTTGGAAATGCTTGCTTTTCATCTAAGAGTAAAAATCATCTCTCTTTGAATTAAATTTACACTTTAAGTTCAGGGTCCTTTATGCCCATGCTCTTCAATGTGAATTAGTAGTGTCAGTACCAATTGAAAATATTAAAAGCATAGACTATCAGAAACTACCTCAAGCCCAAACATCAGAATCTATATTTCCACCAGATCCATCAGTGATGAATTTACATATTGAAGTTTGAGAAACATGAAACATTAGTTTCTGTGGAGAATGAAGTGCAAACCTGATCAGATTGCCAGGCTCTAGACTACAGTTCCTTTCTATAAAATGCCTAATATGCTTAGATGCCAATGAAGCTCATCCTCAGAAGGTGAAGAACAGGAAAGATAGAAATTTGCATAAAGATCTCATGATCATATACATTTTAAAAATGCCAAGCAAAAATTTACCTGAAAATTAGAATAACCCTGGTTTGGAGGGTCCATAAAAGACTTATCATTAAAATTTTTTTCCTCAGAGTATATGTTCATTGATGGGATTGTTGGGTCACATGGTAGTGTTACTCTCAACTTTTAAAGGAACCTCCATGTTGTTCTTCATAGCGGCTGCAATTTACATTCCCACCAACAGGGTAAGAGGATTCCCTTTTCTCCATACCTTCTTCACCATTATTGTTTGTAGACTTTTTGATGATGACCATTCTGACCAAGATGAGGTGCTACCTCATTGTAGTTTTGGTTTGCATTTCTCTAGTAATGAGCAATATTGGGATCCTTTCATGTATTTATTAGTCATCCATATGCCTTTTTTAGAGAAATGTTTGTTTAGGTCATCTGCATACTTTTTAATTAGGTTGTTTGTTTATCTGGTATTGAGCTGCATGAGCTACATGTATATTTTGGAGATTAATTCTTTGTTGGTTGCTTCATTTGCTATTATTTTCTTGATTCATTTTGCTGTATGGCAGAGACCAACAAATATTATAAAGCAACTATCCTCCAAATAATAAATAAAATTCAAAAGTTTTTTCAACTTTTTTTTTCTAAATTTTGGAGAAAAATGTCAATTTGAAACTAAATCCTTACATTATTTCTTCAAGTCAGTGATAGAAGTGACCACTGATCATTTTCCCCAGGCTGTCTAGAAATTATGAAGCTATTTCCTTGAAGGTTTTTTTCCCCCCACTTATATGTTGCTGGGCAACAGACCACCCCAAAACAGAATGACTTAAAATTGCAATTCATTATTATCTTTCATAACTCTATGTGTTTACTGGGCTCAGTTGGGAAGTTGTTATTTAAGGCATCCCATGAAATTGTGGTCAGATGGCTGGGTACAGTCACTCTCCTGGACAGATGCAGAAGATGACTGACTCTCATGGCTGAGTTGCTGTGGGCCTAGGTTGACAGTTGGGAAATCTGACAAAAGTACTTATACAGAAGCTGCACATGTGTTTCCATCCTCTCAAAGTATAGCTGTTGTTTTTGGAGAGGGAGTGTCCCAAGAGCAAATATTACAGGTGAAAGCTACAAGGCTTCTTACACCTGAGCCTCAAAATTCCCAAAGATAACTTCTATGTTTCATTGGTCAAGTAAGTCACAAAGTCCATCCCAGGCTTGAGAGAGAACAAGAATCAATACCACCTTGCAATAGGAAAAACATTAATATTTGGTTAATATTTTTTAACCATCTTTAATCTATCACAAGATTTTTTAGTCTCATTTTCTGCCTGCCATTCCACACATGGATCTACCTACTCAGTGCTGAAAAGTAGGAAATGAAATCTTAACCTTGGTCCCAGATGGTCCACATTCAGAAATATCAAAACTTCTTCATCCTATGTTAAGTGAAATAGGACTTTGTGTATATGTTGATATTTGAGAAGTCAGAAGTGTTCTTTATCTTGAAGATTCTTCCCTATACGGTATATGCGTGCATTCTAAGTTACTTCAGTTGTGTCTGACTCTGTGCTACCCTATGGATTATAGCCTGCCAGGTTCCTCTGTCCGTGGGATTCTCCAGGCAAGAATACTGGAATGGGTTGCCTTGCCCTCCTCCAGCAGATCAAAACAGCCTCTCTTATATCTCCTGCATTGGCAGGCAGGTTCTTTATCACTAGAGCCACCTGGGATCCCCTCCCTATATGATGACTCCCCTCAATCACACTCTGCCCCAAGATCTACTCTCCGCACTCCTCTAATCAATTTCCTTGTTGGCTCAGCAGCTGGGGATTTTATCATCCGGGCTCCTTTGCTCTGGGGCTCCTCACTGGGTTTAACCAATAGCACACACTCACCTTATTCCTCCACCTTCGATAATGCCTTTCTAGCCCTGGCTGTGTCCTCCACTTCTGCCTCTCAGCCCTTGCTACAAAGTTGCACTTTCCACTAGACATGTTAACTCTATTTATTTTTTTTATTTCCCTTCTCTTCAGCTCCAGGGGCAATAATGACTTTATAATATTGCTAGATTTTGAATGTTCGACCATCCAGATTTCAGAAATTTTAAAAACTTTTTTTTCCTAAAAAGTTCTTATCCATTCAGCTAATGTGTGTGTGTGTGTGTGTCTGTGTGTGTCTGTGTGTGTCTGTGTGTGTGTGTGTTTATGTATGAGTCAGTTCAGTTGCTCAGTCGTGTCTGACTCTTTTCGACCCCATGGACTGCAGCACACAAGGCTTCCCTGTCCATCACCAACTCCCAGAGCTTACTCAAACTCATGTTCATAGAGTCAGTGATGCTATCCAACCATCTCATCTTCTGTCATCCCCTTCTCCTCGTGTCTTCAATCTTTCCCAGCATCAGGGTCTTTTCCAATGAGTCAGTTCTATGCATCAGGTGGCCAAAGTATTGGAGTTTCAGCTTCAACATCAGTCCTTCCAGGGCATATTCAGGACTGATTTCCTTTAAGATGGACTGGTTGGATCTCCTTGCTATCCAAGGGACTCTCAAGAGACTTCTCCAACAGTTCAAAAGCATCAATTCTTTGGTGCTCAGCTTTCTTTTAGTCCAACTCTCACATCCATACACGACTAGTGGAAAAAACATAGCTTTAACTAGATGGACATTTGTTGTTAAAGTAATGTCTCTGCTTTTTAATATGTTGTCTAAATTGGTCATAGCTTTTCTTCCAAAGGGCAAGTGTCTTTTAATTTCATGCTTACAGTCGCCATATCTATAGTGACTTTGGAGCCTAAGAAAATAAAGTCTGTCACTGTTTCCAATTTTTCCCCACCTATTTGCCATGAAGTGATGGGACCAGATGCCATGATCTTAGTTTTCTAAATGTTGAGCTTTAAGCCAACTTTTTCACTTTCCTCTTTCACTTTCATCAAGAGGCTTAGTTCTTCTTCACTTTCTGCCATAAAGGTGGTGTCATCTGCATATCTGAGGTTATTGATATTTCTCCCAGCAATCTTGATTCCAGCTTGTGCTTCATCCAATCTGGCATTTCTCATGATGTACTCTACATATAAGTTAAACAAGCAGGGTGAAAATATAGTCTTGACATACTCCTTTTCCGATTTGGAACCAGTCTGTTGTTCCATGTCCAGTTCTAACGGTTGCTTCTTGACCTGCATAAAAATTTCTTAGGAGGCAGGTAAGGTGATCTGGTATTCCCATCTCTTTCAGAATTTTCCACAGTTTATTGTGATCCACACAGTCAAAGGCTTTGGCATAGTCAATAAAGCAGAAATAGATGTTTTTCTGGAACTCCCTTGCTTTTTCGATGATCCAGTGGATGCTGGCAATTTGATCTCTGGTTCCTCTGCCTTTTCTAATTCCAGCTTGAATATCTGGAAGTTCATGGTTCATATACTTTGAAGCCAGGCTTGGAGAAATTCGAGCATTACTTTGCTAGCATGTGAGATGAGTTCAGTTGTTCAGTAGTTTAAGCATTCTTTGGCATTGCCTTTCTTTGGGATTGTAATGAAAACTGACTTTTTCCAGTCCTGTGGCCACAGTTGAGTTTTCCAAATTTGCTGGCATATTGAGTGCAGCACTTTCACAGCACCATCTTTTAGGATTTGAAATAGCTTGCTAAGTCGAGTCCAATTGTTTGTGACTCCATGGACTGTAGCCCACCAGTCTCCTCCATCCATGGAATTTCCCAAACAAGAATACTAGAGTGGGTTGCCACCTTCTTCTCCAATTCAGCTAATAGTCAAATATTAAAAATAAAAGTGTAATGTTTGATGTATCTGAAACTTTTGGTGCTGGGAGAGAGATAATAATTTTGTGTAGCAGTAAAATCCACCCTATCAAAAGAGGAAACCAGAAAAATCCCTGGAAACTTCCTTTACTTATATGCCTGATAGAGTCTCTGTTTTACTCTAAGACATTTGCTTGTGCTTAGTTGCTAAGTCATGTCCAACTTTTTGACCCCATGGACAGTAGCCCACCAGGCTCCTTTGTCCATAGGATTTTCCAGGCAAGAATACTGGAATGGGTTGCCATTTTTTTCTCCAGAGTATTTTCCTCATCCAGGGACTGAACCTTCATCTCCTGTGTCTCCTGCATTGCAGGCAGTTTCTTTACCCACTGAACCATTGTAAGTCATTTAGAGATTGCAAATCTTTAATTTACAAAGATTTTAAATTAAAACCATTGTAAAGACATTTCCTTTTTGAAATCTGTAACAGAAATAGTTAGCAGTTCTCAGAGGCCAAACACTGCTGTGACTAGCAAACTGATGCACACCTCTTTGGCTAGAATTATGTTTCTAGATGATTCAGCTAGAAGGGAATGTTTATAATACTCTATTTTCCAGACTATGACACAGATATACGGTCATGTAATAAAATGAATACTGGTAAATGACATGAGCAAAATGATGGAAGAGAAAGTCATCATTCCTTTTCCATCTCAACGACAGTAATTTGACAGCCATCCATGGACAAGATGGATGGGTCTTTTTGTGGTTCTTTGGGATCCAAGTAGAAAGTTGGGAAACGCTGGTGGAGCTCATGACAAGGTGGGCCATTTGAGAAGGCAGGCTCATGCCCAAGAGGAAGACTCACTGCAATCCCAGGAACAAGTCCTGAAACAGTTCCATCCCTCTGTAGATTTAGCTGTGTTTCCATTTCATTCATTATATCTTCAGACTTGAAATTTCTGTTTGGTTCTTTCTCTCTCTCTCTCTCTTTTTTTTAAATGATCTCTACCCCTTTATCTGGGCTTCCCAGGTGGTATTACTGGTAAAGAACCCTTCTCCCAATGCAGGAGACATAAGAGACACAGTTTCGATCCCTGGCTGGGGAAGACCCCTGGAGGAGGAAATAGCAAACCACCCCAGTATTCTTGCCTGGAGAATCTCATGGTCAGAGGATCCTGACAGGCTACAGTCCATAGGATCACAATGCCACACACTTCTTCATTAAATTCTCTCTCTCTCTCTCTCTCTCTTTGTGTGTGTGTGTGTGTGTGTGGATTTCATTGTTTGATTTTGTTAAATTGTCTTTCTGTATTTTTTTGTATTAATATTAGTAGTTCACTGAGCTTTCTTCAAATAGCTATTTTGAATTCTTTATAGGGTAAATCGCAGATCTCCATGTCTTTAGGGTCCATTGTTAGGAGATTACTGTGATCCCTTTGTGGTGTCATGTTTCTTTGATTTTTCCACATTCCTTCATATTTGTTTCTTTGATCCTTTGTATTAGAAGTGGCAGTCACTTCCTGTAGTTCTTACAGACTGACTTTGGGAGAGGAATCCTTTCTGGTGGCCCTGCAAGAGGCTCTGAGCCTTGCTCAGACCTTTAATGGATACACATGCTCCATGCTTCTTGCTCTCTTTGTGGAAGAACATTTCAGGTTGTGATCTTGCAACACATCAGGTTGTGCGCTCACAGTCTCCTTTTGCTTTCCCAAAGGCTGCACTAAAGTTCAAGCTTGTGGCTCCGCCTTGTCCTGCAGATGTGGGTAGGCTTTCTGCATATGCTCAGTAGCCATCTGCTGGGTTCATTCTTTCTGCCATTGGGAGCATACCAAGAGAACCTCCACAGGCAGGTGGGGCTATATATCAGTGAGGCTTGAGGTGTGATGAGAGTGCCTGTGGGCCAGCTGCAGGGATCCAACGGCAAGGTGTCCCAGAAGGCTTCTTGACGGAGTCCGTGGTCTGATTAGTAGGACCCGTGTCCCTCTGAAGCCCTGCAAGACTACTATCTGCCTTTCTCCCAGCCTTTTCCCACCCCTCAGTCAAGCAGCTCACTACTGCATACTCTGGATGAGGCAAGAGAGAGATAAACCTCTTTGACAGCATCATCCACAGCTGGGGAAGCAGGGTTCTCAATCACATGCTCACTCTGTCCCCAAACCTCTGGCCTGTGGGAAAAATCCTGATCCAAGAAGTTCTCTTTTGGCCCTGAGTTGTGTCACTTTGGGGAAGGGATGAGATGAGTAAAATCAAACGGTTCCTCTTACCCTCTCCAGTGCACACAACTTTTACTCTCCCCACCTCCTGCCCCCGCCCCTTCCACAACAGTGTTCTGGAACCTCTTTGCTGGAAACCTCTGTGGACTTCCTCAAAGGCTCTCTTGTCCATGGATGACTGTCTAAGACAGTGTTCTCCAGCTGGTTCAAGGCCACTACAGTGTCCATAGTCAGGATCAACGTCTGTATACAATGCACTAGCTTCTCCCAGGTCCAATAACATATGACACTGGATTTCACAGTTCCCAGAAATGGCAAATTGTTGTTGAGGGATGAGATGTGAGTGAGTGATTTTATTTGTCATATGGTTGATTTCAAGCACAAAAAAAAGCTGGATGTTAATCAGAGTATTCCTTTGTGAATTGGTAATGGCAACATCCTAAGTATAGGGTTGTTGTAAAGATCTCTGCACTGGATTCTTCTTAAGGAAACTTGGAAAAGACCGAAGACCCAAGATCAAAGCCTGGAGGTCTGAGTTGGTACTTGAAGAAAGGACACCCAGAAGAGATACCTGTCCTGAATTAGACTACGATGTGACAAAGAAATACTATTTATTATAATAACCCTTGTAAGGTGAGAATTGTTCATTACAGCAAGTATCATTAATAACTAGATAAAGAATATTTTAATTGTATATAAATTTGTATTGCTTATATTTTTATCTAGTGAATTCATTTAATTTAGCAGTTAAAATCCACCAGGAGATACTTTACTTTCTAAATGACAATTTATTTACATTTTTATCCATTTAAAGAAGTTAGGCAGTATAATGTACTTATAAGGTACATTACACATTTTAAAATATTTTATCATCATCTCATCTTTTATTTTGAACTTAAAATATATTTAAACTTTAAATAATATGTAAAATATCTGAAGCTAAAGAGCTCGAGAATTCCCAAGTGCTTAAAATCATGTCCCTCTGGTCAGATTTGAACAGGTAAGGTAAAATATTTAAATAAAAATTATTTCCCCCACAATCCTCCTCTCCTTGCCCCAGAAAATACTTCTTGACTAAATTGAACCACTATGTAATTCTTCAAGTCATCATTTTTAAATAGGCTNATGGAAGTTCAAAAGGGAAACCATAGATTTCCTACTTATTTTTCTTTGGCAAAGTCTGTATTCACAGATGGTACAGATATTTTGGCATTCTTAACTAAAGCATCTCTACTTATGATTTTGTCTTGGAAGACTCTTTCGTGGTTAGACCACATTTTGTAAACTTCCGATGATAGACATCTGATCTGAGCTTAGCCAAGGTAAGGAGTAGGCCACATGAAACATCACCAAGGCTGCAAGTTACTGTTGCCAAAAAGTTGGAAAAGACAATTTTACAGGTCATGAAGAAAACTGGGACCTAGATTAACCAACTAAGTATTCAGTGAATAGAAAAGCAAGGATGTGATGCTCATACAGAGTCAATATAGCTCTCAAAGGAAACTTATTTACATGAAACAGTGGGATAGGATTGTCAAGCTTAAACTATTTTTTTATCAAGAGGGAAGGAGGAAGGTTGGGGGAGAATTTACTTGTCTTTGGAAAAAAATCACATTAAAAGATAAGTTTATAATTTCATTAAGTGGCCACATATTTAGTATAACTCAAAACTCTTATCTTCCTTTCCTTTAAAGATATTCCTCTTGCACCAAGAACAAACTCCATGTTTAAACAGCATAAAATATGACATATTTTTCATTTCTTATTTGCAAATGCTTGAGTTGCAAATTTATATATGGTTTTTGTAAAAATCCTTGAGCCACAAATTGAAATTATTCACAAGACAAAAAGTTGTCTTATTATACAGATGTACAAAATTCACATCTTATAAAATGCACATTGGCATGGAAAATAGAAGCACTAAGAAAATAACTGATTATGACACAATATGCAAATCAATCTTGATTAATCTAAATCTCCTGAGAATAGTTTAAGATTGAAAAAAAAATTAGTTAGAATAGAGATTTTCACCTTGCCATATTAGAATAACTGGGACTTGTCTTCTCAAAAGAAACAACTAAAATATTGGATGATATATAGGAAAGAATGATTTTGGACACTGAACAATTAGTAATTCAAGACTATGAAGTAAGATAGCAAGTAAAACAAATGAGATGAGCCTTATAATCCACTAGCTTTCTGCCTGGAAGTATGTCACAGACTGTGCCACAGTAAGGGGCAACTCAAGCAGAATTAGAAGGTCCAGTGAGATGTGAAGATGGAAATGAGATGTGGAGACATGGAGGAAGTTTGATTTTGTAGGACAGGAAACTACAGATGGTGGAGTTGCCTTGAGAAAGACTCCCAGAAATTAATAGTTAAGGTATTTTTGAACTTGTTTCTAAATACTAAGACTCACGTGAATATGGTAGAATTTCCTAATAGTTCTCAGGAATGTAACTTGAATAATTCCAAGACTGTAGACAGAGCTGGAAGATATTTAAGTTCTATATGGAGGAGTGTAGTGACCGGGAATGCACACATGGAACATTCAGTAGACAGCCTAGAAGAGAACCTTACTAACAAAATTAATGCAGAAACAGAGTGTAGACATGCCCTAACACATCTTTAAAAAAAATTATGCAAATGATTAAACTGACTTGCAAGTTACTTAAATGTCTGCCAAAGCAAAGTTCAACATTTTTTAAAGGAAAAAAAAATCCAGACTCTCAAAATCATTATATTCACTATACCTATTATCTAATAAAAAATGAAACATATAAAGAAGCAGGAAACTATAGCTAAAAAAAAAAATCTGTCAATAGAAATATAAAAAATAAAGTACTAAAAGACAATTGTTTTAAAAGAAATATTATACATATGCTCAAAGATTTAAAGGAAAACATGAATATCAGGTTGAAAGAAACACAAGCTACAAAACCAAATCATATGGAGCTTCTAAAAAATTACCATAATTTCTTTTCTTCAAAATGAGGAGATGAGTTTAACAAAAGATTAGACCTTGCAAAACAAAAGATAAGTGAACTTCAAGATGTTGCCATCAAAGTCATATAACATAAAACAGAAGGAAGAAAAGATTGAAGAAAAATAAATAAAACTTCAGTGACCTATGGACAATATCAAGTAGCTGAATATATGTATAAATGGAGCCTGTATCAGCTTCCTATTGCTACTGTATAAAATTAACCCTAGTGGCTTAAACAAGTATTATCTTCAAGTTCTAGATGTCAGAAATGGATTTCATGGGCTAAAATGGGGTATTGGCAGAATTTACTCCTTTTTGGAGACTCAACAAAAATACATTTCCTTGCCTTTTCCAGCTTCTGGAGGCCATCTGTAATTCTTGGCTTGTGTCCAGTCTTCTATTGTCAAAGTGCATCACTCCAATGTCTGCTTCTGTTATCACAGCACCTTCTCATGCCAGCCCACATTTCTCCCTCTTCTAGGAATCCTTATTATTACATTGAATCTATTCAGATAATCCAGGGTTAATTTCCCATTTTAAAATCCTTAAACTAATCATCCCCACACATGTAAGGTAAAATGCTATTTTTTTACCAAGCAAGGTAACAAATGTCAGGTTCCAGGGATTAGGGTATAGACATTTTTAATAGACACGTTATTCACCCTACTATGGGAAAAAGAAGAGAGTGGGGAAAAGCAGCGGGAAAAGCAGCTGAAATTTTTCTATGTTTGATAAAAGGCATAAACTCACCTTCCCCAGTGGCTCAGTGGTAAAGAATCTGCCTACAACGCAGGAGCCTCAGGGGACGCGGGTTCAGGAATCAACCATTTCTGACATCTAGAACTTGAAGATAATACTTGTTTAAGCCACTAGGATTAATTTTATACAGTAGCAATAGGAAGCTAATACAGAGTCCATTTACACATATATTCAGATGTGTATTTCTTTCCTGGGTCAGGAAGATTGCCTGGAGGAGGGCAACCCACTCTGGTGTTCTTGCCTGGAGAATCCCATGGACAGAGGAGCCTGGTGAGCTATAGTCTATAGGATCACAAAGTATCAGATATGACTAAAGCAACTTAGAACACATGCACACACATAAACTCACAAATTCAAGAAGCACACAATAAACCAAATAGGATATACTAAATCAAGGAACATCATAATCAAACTTCTGAAAGCCAGTAAAGAGGAAATCTTAAAAGCAGACAGAGGGTAGAGGGGAGTAGGTGAGGATGGAAGTCATGTTATAAGGAAACAGGTATTAGAATTTCTTCAATCTTTTCGTCAGAAACAATTCAAGACGGGAAATGGAGGAATATTTGAAATATTGAAAGAAAAATAATTCCACTAGGCAATGACCCATGAATGTATTTTTTTTTAATAAAATAAAATTCTTTTTGACATACAAATGCTGAGAAGTTTATCTTTGTGTATGTGTTGGGAGAGGGGTGTTTGTTTTGCAGTAGAACTATCTGATAAGAAATACTCAAGGAAATTCTTCAGGCAGAGGGAAATTTATACCAAATAGAAATTCAAATCTATTCAAAGAAGTGAAGGAAGTAAAAAAAAAAAAAAAAAAAAAAAGTGGTGAATATGCTTGTTTGTTTGAATGTCAATGAGAGATAATTGTTTAAAGCAGGGACCAGCAGACCATGGTCCTTTGGCTAATTTTGCTTCCACCTCTTTTTGGAAATAAAGTTTTATTGGCAGAGAGTCACATCCATTTGTTTGTGTGTTGTCTAAGGCTGTTTTTATACCAAAGTGGCAAACTTCAATAGTTTGGATAGGGACATTGCCCTGGCACAGCCTTAAATATTTACTATCTGGCCCTTCAGGAATTAAAAAAAAAAAAAAATGCTGACCCCCAGCTTTAAAGAAGAACATTAACAATTCATTGTGGGGTTTGTATATATATATAAATGAAATATACGGTAAGTTGCAAACCATAGGAGAAGAAAAACAGAAGTGTACTATTTATAAAGTTCTCACATTTAAAGCAGCTGATATTATTTGCAGGTAGACTGTAAATAAGGATGTATATTGTATACCCTAGACAACCACTAGCCAGAAATAGGGCAAAAATATGTAGCAAGTAAGCCAATGAGTGGAAATAACATGGAATATGAAACTTACTCATTAAGCTAAAATAAGGCAGAACCAAAGTTTATCCACTCAATTACAAAGCTTCAAATGCATAAAGCAAAGGTTGACAGAAACTAAAAGGAAAGTAAAACTAACCCACAAATGCTAGTGATTGTCAGGAAAAGTATACAGATATCAGGAAGAATTATTACAGACATGAACAATATTTGCAACTAGTATAGCTGAAACGATATTTAAAGAATACTCCACCCACAACAAGAGCATATAAATATATATATATATATATATATAAGGAATAAATGGGACATTAATAAATTTGGACCATATAGTGGGCCATAGACAAGTATCAGATTTGAAACAATTGAAATCACAGAGTATATACTCTACTACCCTTTTGGCTAAGATCAAGTGGTGGCTCAGACGGAAAGCGTCTGTCTACAATGTGGGAGACCTGGGTTCAATCCCTGGGTAGGGAAGTTCCCTGGAGAAGGAACCGGCATCCCGCTCCAGTACTCTTGCTTAGAAAATCCCATGGACGGAGGAGCCTAGTGTCCATGGGGTCACAAAGAGTTGGACACAACTGAGCGACTTCACTCACTTTTTTTTTCACTACCCACTAAAATATACCCCCCCTTTTTTTTTTTTCAACGAAAGGGAAGCTTTATTGAGGCCCCAGGACCACGGGGCTTGGGCAGGAGGCCGCCCTGCGGGCAAAGGAGAAGCAGGTGGAGGAGCTTTATTTGACCTTCTTCTTGGGGCGCAGGTTGTTGGTGTGGCCGCACTTCTTGCGGCAGTTGACAGCAAGCGGGTGCAGGCGGGCGTAACACTTGTGGCAGATCATCTTGTCGCAGTTGTATTTCTGAGCGAGCTGGCGGAAGGAAGGCTCAATGATGCCGCCTCGCAGTCAAAGCGCCAGGTGCAGGGTGGACTCTTTCTGGATATTGTAGTCTGACAGAGTGCGGTCATCCTCCAGCTGTTTGCTGGAGAAGATCAGACGCTGCTGGTCTGGTGGGATGCCCTCCTCATCTTGGATTTTGGCTTTGACACTCTCAGTGGTGTCACTGGGCTCGACCTCAAGGGTGATAGTCTTGCCCATCAGGGTCTTCACAAAGATCTGCATCTCTGCGCCTGCTGCTCGGCCGCCTGGGTGAAGAGCTAAAATTACCCTAAAAACAAATCTAATAAAATATTCAACTATTGAAATAAGTTCTAGATAGTAAATACTTTGTTTAATTTGGAGGGTGTAAGGGGAAAACAAGCCCTATATATTAGCCCTTAAAACTAACCCTAAAAACAATCTCCAGTCATTTAATTAATAAATATTTATAGAATTGGGTGTGGGTATATTTAATTCATTTTTAAAAGCCCAAGATTACATAAGATATTTAAATTTTCCTTTCATTTTCATCAAATAGTAGAGATGTGTCCATGCAAATTGCCTCCTGATACAGCAAAAGAGACTCTGTCACTAGCTGTCTGCTTGCATTTTAGCCATATGTGATACAGCCCCAAAATATTACAAAGATAGTTGGAACTACTGCTACCAACTGCAATTTAATTATTTTATAGTATACAGACATTGCCACAAATACAGTGGATCTTGAGAACCATATTATTCTGTTGGGAACTATGTCATATGCAGAAAGGAAGCCCATCAACAAATTATTCACATGTGGTCTGTCTGTCTGTCTGTCTGTCTNGTATAATTTCACAATAATAAAAAAATATTTAGAGAAAATCAGGAACAAGACAAGGGTGCCCATCTTACCACTACTATTCAACATAGTTTTGGAAGTCCTAGCCACTGCAATCAGAGAAAACAAAGAAGTGAAAGGAATCCAGATTGGAAAATAAAAAGTAAAACTCTCTCTGCTTGCAGATGACATGATCCTCTACATATAAAACCATGAAGATTATCACCAGATATCTTCTGGAGCTAATCAATGAATATAGAAAAGTTGCAGGATATAAAATTAATGCACAGAAATCCCTTGCATTCCTAAACACTAACAATGAAAAATCAGAAAGAGAAATTAGGAAACAATCCCATTCATCACTGCAATGAAAAGAATAAAACACTTAGGAATAAATTTAACTTAAGAAACAAAAGACCTGTATATATAAAACTATAAAACACTGATGAAAGATACCAAAGATGACTCAAATAGATGAAGAAATATACCATGTTCTTGGATTGGCAGAATCATTATAATGAAAATGAGGGTACTACCCAAAGCAATCTATAGATTCAGTGCAATTCCTATCAAACTACCAATGGTATTTTTCACAGAACTAGAACAAATAATTTCACAATTTGTATGGAAACACAAAAGATCCCAAATAGCCAAAGCAATCTTGAGAAAAAAGAATGGAACTGGAGGAATCAATCTTCCTGACTTCAGATTATACTACAAAACTACAATCATCAAGACAGTATGGTACTAGCACAAAGACAGAAATATAGATCAATGGAGCAAAACAGAATGTCCAGAGATAAATCCACATACCTATGGATATCTTATCTTTGACAAAGGAGGCAAAAATATACAATAGAGAAAAGACAGTCTCTTCAACAAGTAGTGTTGGGAAAACTGGTCAACTACGTGTAAAAGAATTAAACTAGAAGACTTCCTAACACCATACACACAAAAATAAACTCAAAATGGATTAAAGACCTAAATGTAAGATCAGAAACCATAAAACTCTTAGAGGAAAAGATAGAACTATCTCTGACATAAGCAAGATCCTCTAGGAACCACTTCCCAGAGTAATGGAAATAAAAGCAAATAAACAAAAGCGACCTAATTACTTAAAAGTTTTTGAACAACAAAGGAAACTATAAGCAAGGTGAAAAAGCAGCCTTCAGAATGGGAGAAAATATTAGCAAATGAAACAACTGACAAAGAATTAGTCTCCAAAATATAAAAGCAGTTCATGCAGCTCAATACCAGAAAAAGGAAAAACCCAATCAAAAAGTGGACAAAAGACCTAAACAGACATTTCTCCAAAAAAGGCATACAGAGAGTTAATAAATACATGAAAAGATGCTCAACATCACTCATTATTAGAGAAATGCAAATCAAAACTACGTGGGGCATCATCTCACATTGGTCAGAATGGGCATCATCAAAAAGTCTATAAGCAATAAATGCTGGAGAGGGTGTGGAGAAAAATGAACTCTCTTACACTCTTTATGGGAATGCAAACTGGTATAGCCACTATAGAGAACAGTGTGGAGATTCCTTAAAAAACTGGGAATAGAGCTGCCATATAACCCAATAATCCCACTGCTCAGCATACACCCCAAGAAAACCAGAAATGAAAAAAAAAAAAAAAACATGTATCCTAATGTTCATCTCAGCACTATTTACAATAGCTAGGACATGGAAGCAACCTTGATGTCCATTGGCAGATGAATGGATAAGGAAGCTGTGGTACATTTACACAATGGAATAATACTCAGCTATAAAAAGGAACATATTTGAGTCAGTTCTAATGATGTGGATGCACCTGGAGCCTATTATACAGAGTGAAGTGTGTCAGAAAGAGAAAGACAAATACTATATATTAACACATATATATGGATTTTAGAAAGATGGTACCAAAAATCCTACATGCAGGGAATCAAAGGAGACATAGATGGCAAAAAACAGACTTTTTGACTCAGTGGGAGAAGTTAGGAGTGGGAGGATTTGAGAGAATAGCACTGAAACATGTACACTACCATATGTAAAAGAGATGACCAGCACAAGTTCAGTGCATGAAGCTGGGTACCCAAAGCCAGTGCTCTGGAACAACCTCCTGAAGGATAGGGTGAGGAGGAATGTGGGAGGGGGTCCAGGATGGGGGGACAAATGTGTACCTGTGGCCAATTCATGGTGATGTTTGGCAAAAAACATCACAATATTGTAAAGTAATTATCCTCTAATTAAAATTAATAAATTAATTAAAATAAATTTAAAAATCCTAAAAGAAAATAATTGAATTCATAACAGTGAGTCTTACGCAGTCTCAGGGAGTTTAGTTCAAGGAATGCAAAGTTTAGGGAAAGAAAAGAAAACTAAGTTTAGTTAAACATTTCCCCAGAAAGAATACATCTATGTGAAATATTTAGAGTAATATTTCTAGTTCAAGAGGCTAAATAGACACAAATTATTATGGAAATAAAGTAGGATTCAGGCCCAAATAAGAGCATACCAAGATGGCATCAGTTAGAAAATCCAAATTTCAGAATCAATACTAATGAAGTATCTAATCCCCTCCTACCTCCAGGAGTGATCACATCCAAACTTGATGAGGAAAAATTGTACCAGCCTTAATGATGACCTTAACTTCTATGAAATGCTGACTTGGATTCAAACAAAATTATTGTTAAGGAAATTTAAACATTCGCTCTTGTCAGCATTTTCTTATTTACAGAAATTACACATAAGAGAAGTTGTCCAGTTTCCTCTTCAGATCTGTGACACCTCCACCAGTATACCATCTGGGTTGCTCAATTCTTAGAATTATGATCCCCACAGCTGTTCCATTAAGTTGTTAGGCAGCATAATCCAACAGTGGAGAATGTGGCCTGCTTGAGTTCAAGTCTTAGCTCTATTACTCCCTAACTGTGCAATCCTAAGCAAGTTAATTTACATTTTTGTCCCTCTGTTTGCTTATGGTTTAGATGAAGATACCATAAAGATATTATTAGAATTTAATGAAATTATGTTTGAAGCATTCTCAAAACAGTGCCTAGCATGTAATGAGTCCTATATGTTTGTTAAAAAACCAAAACCAAACCAAAATCAAACATTCAGATAGATTCTCATTTTAAGAACTTACAGAATGATCTTTTCTGTCCCTTTTCTCCCTTGAAAAACCAATTCTATTTTCAGATGGCCCCTAAAATAGAAATACTACAATAATGATAATTATTCCTTATAGGAATCATGACAAAATCATTTCTGAAGACTGTAGAGGAAAAAAGCATGCATGGAATAGCTTCAGATGGGTAGGAGCATGAAATCAGCCACTGAGAATGGCACAGTATTTTCAAGCTGGAGTTATCTGGGAGGTAAGTCCAAACCTTTAATTTTATACTTACGGACTCTACGGATGAAAATAATTAAGTGATTTGGATATGATTACACAACAGCTCTTATAGAATCATGACTACAGCTCACTACAGCAAACTCAATACTATAGGATAAAAAAGAGGATGTGTGCTTTTGAATCTATGCTGCTAGAATGAATGATTCAAACTACCTTCATATATTAAGCTAATATGCTAACACTAGAAAGCATACAACTCTGTATGGATGTGTCATATCGGTCTTAAGCCAATAATATAGATACAGATACAGGTATACATTTCCTTCTTACAAGTTCAAAGCATTTTTTCAAAAAAGATATCAATGAAACAACTTCTAAAGCTCAAGCACAATAGTTATAGACCCACTTTGCATTAGCTTCTAACACATTTGCCATTTTATTGCTCTCAAAAAATTAAAGGTTAAGCTGGAAACATTCTTTAGAAAACAGTGGCTCAACTCATCTTCTTCCAATGAAAAAGAGACTCATTAAAACTTTTGGCATTCTACTCATATTATGCATAAAGGAATTGATCAATTGCAAGGGTGTTCCTGTAAAATCATACCCAAGTTGAAGCTCTAGCTAATATTTTGATATGCTACACTTCTAGAAGGATTATAAAGGGTCAACATGATGCCCCAACACTATTTCATCAAACAAGATGACTGTTCTATGAACTGACCTGTATTTAGTCAGTTAATTAGTACTTATTTCATATTTACTGTGTTCAGTCAAGCATATAAAGAAATGTGATCTGTAGCCTGTATCAACAAGTGCCCAGTCAAGAAAGTAGGTAGTTTAAAGGAAGAACTTTAATATTGAGAACTAGCCCAAAGGAAGAACTGAAAGACAATCAGGGGAAAGTAGGAAACCTGGAGATCAACAGTAGCAGAAATCCACTACAACCACTAGAATCAGCGGGTCAGAGGAGATTGTTCTCAAAGACCACGAGCTGGCATCTCCAAATACTTTCTAAAACTATTTCAAGGGCTGACTGGCAGAAGCTGGGATCATAAAAGAGACACAGTCACAAAGACACTGCTTGATGCACAGAAAGAGGAAGAGAGAAATAGCATCAACAAATTGGTTGAACCCCTACTCTCACCCTCCAATCTGCCACTAGTGCTTCCATTTGGCTGAAACTACCTCCAAACCAGTAATAATTTAACTTTTAAAAGTTCTTCCTTTGATTTCAGTTTTACTGCTGTGCAATAAACTACCTAAATACATTGTGATATAAAAATACTACAACTGCATAATGTTTGTGGACAGGTGTGGCAGCTCTGACTGATCTTTGCTTTCCAATGTATTGAGCCTAAACTAGGATCCTCTGAAGACTAAGACTAGAAGATAAATTTCCAATGTAGCATCTTCACATACCTATCTGTCCCTACCTTGAGACAGCTAAATAGTGAACTTGGCATAAACTGTTAACTGGATTATCTGTCTACATATGGTTTCTACAGCATTGTGGTCTGAGGGTAGTCACACTTCTTATACAGTATCTCATGGACCTAAGAGTGAATCTGACCAGCAAACAAGGCTATCTTTCATGAGTCACCATTGGAAGTGAGTTGCGGTTTTACAGCCATGTGTTTTTGGTAGTACAGCATCACTTCTGCTGTACTCTATAGGTTGAAGTCATCAGAACCCACCCAGATTCCCTGGAAGGGGGCATGTAGCCCACCTCTGAATGAGAAGAATCTAAAAGAATATATATCCATATTTCAAAATAAGTATGTATTCATATTTCTCTCCTAGTAACAGAGAAAACCAAAATAAAGTAGAAATTCAAATAAGAATTCAAGTACTAAGAAACAATACCAGAAAACAGTACAAATGATATACATCATCATGCACTCTGAATTACTGCCAAGTGAGTAGCATAGACAATAAATGTTTCACAAAGTATAGATGGATAAATCACTGAAAGAAAGTAAGCTCGGCTTCCAAAAAAAATGTTTACCAGTTTTCCTAAAGTCTAAGTACAAAATTCTAGAGTATTCCTCTCTTTCCCTAAAACTTTAAAGGAGCTTGTCATGTACAACTTATGCACGGCCCTAGGGAATTCTGAACTCTTAGAGGTCAGTCCTTCTGTTTATCTAATACACATGCCATTTTATCATCAGGAGCTGATATCTGCACCTATAGTTTGACTCCAATAGCTTGAAGGTACCACCTGTATTCCTAGGTGAGCAGAAGAAGAACACAGGGGCCTCTGTTATTCCAACATAAAGGTCTCTTTCTTCCTCCTGGCTCATCATCTCCACTCTTGATATTGGCTCTTTCTTGTTCTACCCTCCTCTTCTTCCTTCTCTCTTTCAATCAACTCATGCCTTGCCTGCAGACCTTTTAGTTTTTGGCTTATTTCATGCTTTTAGCCTCAAATTCCAGTGGAAGCTCTAAGCCTCAAGCAGCTATTACATTTTTTGTAGGATGTGGTGGGTCCAGCAATCTTCAGTTACCACTCATAGACCTCCAGACCTCCCTGCGGTGAGCGGAGGAGGAGCTTGGCCCCTCTCTGCCTGGGACAGATGACTAAAGCCGAGCACATGACCCAAATTAGCAAAGGAAGGAGCAGGGACACATGGAAAGAATTTCCCTCAAACAAATAAAAGTTTTTTATTTTTTCTTTTCTTTTATGATTCAACTCTTCTGTTGTTCAACTAGAAGTTGTAATCATAGAAAAGGGAAAAATGGCTGGTGAATGGATGACAAGCACTTAAAAACTAAAAACGGTCACCTTTGTGTAAAGGTAGAAAATCAATGCATATTCAAAAGGCATACACATAAGTTAGTCATGTAACTGTATAAATGACTAAACCATCCTTTGGGAACCTGCCCCATTTGGGTTTTTATTTTGGTTAACACAAAAGCTCTCACCACCACAAGGCTTTTATTTTATGTGCAAACAGAAGCCTCTGGTGAGTGTCCCTTTGTTCTCTGTTTATCAACCACACAGAAATGTAACAATACACTTTACTAGGAAACAGTCTTCCAATCAATTACACACTGAGGAAAAACTTTCAAATCTAAAAGCCGCATTGACCACAGCAATGAATTAGGGGAAGGTCACATTAAGAGATTCCTTTTGACTTAATACTTAATAGGTCTCAATTGTGGAAAAATGACTGTGAATTAAATTCTTGAAAAAAGAGAGATGATTTCCGAATGATAGTGTTCTTAAAGAAACTGGACAAAGTTCAGTCTCCATTCAATTCTTCAGAAATACACCCTCTTCCCATAGTATAAAGTGAGATTCATGTGTGCAAATTCTAATTCTTTACAAGTGAAGTCTTCTGCTTCTAATCTAGAAGCATTCAAACTCAGTTCTTATGCCTAAGTCTCTGCCTGGTATCAAGGGTCTAGTTTCCTGTGGCCCTCTATTCATGAAGCCAGGTGAAATATAGCACCACTGTCTTTAATTCCTTAGCCTTGTCTTTGGATATACTTTTTCCACTTTTTCACATTTTTATCTCACTTTCTCTTCACAGTAATAACCATGCTTATTTAAATGTTTTTGAGTAAGTTTCCTTGAATAAGAGCCATCTGTCTCATGGAATCTGAGGACACATGATATCTTGTGTCTACTCATCACTTTTAGGTAGAGTATCAGGAAGTGCACCCAGTACACCTTGGTAGGAATCACCAGTTCCTCAGAGGTGGGAAGCAAGGACACCAAACACAGCTGAAGAACTAAAACATGCAATTGCTGCCCAATTAGATTCAGCAACACAGAAGAGATGCAGCTAAACTCAGGCAGAGTACTGTTAAATGCCATGATGACAATTATCTCAGGAGGAGTTTCTATAATATATAAATTTAGAGAAGTTTATTGCAGCTAAAGATGTTTGGCATTACTGTCCTGGTGCCCAAAGACAAATTAGATTCATAAGTTATTTCTTAATATTTATTTATTTGGTTGCACTGGGTCTTAGTTTCAGTACAGGTGGTCTTTTAGTTGCAACATGTGGGATCTGGTTCCCTGACAAGGGATCAAACCCAGGCCTTCAGCATTGGGAGCACAGAGTCTTAACCATTGGACCACCAGAGAAGTCCTGAGACATAAATTCTAAGTGTTCTGAAAGCACATGGTCCTCTCCTGCCACCACAGACACACTTGACTTTTCTCTAAGATCTTGCTGTGCAGACTGTGGTTTATGAAGTAGTAGTAGCATTATCACCTGGTTGGAAATGCCTTACCCCAGAGACTTAATTATTCAGCAAGGCGTCCAGAAGATTCCATTATTGGCATGCACATTACAGTTGGAGATGCTCTGGCCTAAGAGAATCCCTCCAAAATCTTCTCTCTGGAGGCAGAGTGTAAAAAATTCCACTCACCTGCTATAATCAGACTCTTCTTTAATAAGAAAGAGTCTGCTCACCTGCAGACCAGAAGAGAAAGCATTGCATAAACCAGTGTCCCTATTAGTAATTCCCAAATTGGAAATTCCCAAACGGTGAGTTGGATTAGTCCAGAAGCTGTGGTTACCAGGCAAGTTAAGGGCCCAAACCACCTCAGAAAGTTTCCAAAAAAGCTCTCTGTGTCACAGTTTCAAAACAAAGCTGGCAATATTTTAATCTTTCACCACAAAAGCCTGTCTAATGTAGCTTGTCATGAGGTCAGTAACTCAGAGAAAAGAATCTGGATTTTCCCTGTTCTATCAGCTCTTTGATACTGTAAAAGTTAAAACAAAATTGTTTCAGAACTAGTCACAAATAAGAACAGTTTATGTTCAAATTGCAGGCCTTTCTCTAGCACTAATGATAATTCAAGGTCATTCTAGACACCACCCTTATGGCAGAAAGTGAAGGGAACTCAAAAGCCTCTTAATGAAAGTGAAAGAGGAGAGTGAAAAAGTTGGCTTAAAGCTCAACATTCAGAAAACTAAGATCATGGCATCTGGTCCCATCACTTCATGGAAAATAGGTGGGAAAACAGTGGAAACAGTGTCAGACTTTATTTTTGGAGGCTCCAAAAATGGCGACTGAAATGAACTGCAGAAGTTGATTGCAGCCATGAAATTAAAAGACGCTTACTCCTTGGAAGGAAATTTATGACCAATCTAGACAGCATATTAAAAAGCATGGACATTACTTTGCCAGCAAAGGTCTGTCTAGTCAAGGCTATGGTTTTTCTAGTGGTCATGTATGGATGTGAGGGTTGGACTGTGAAGAAAGCTGAGCATCGAAGAATTAATGCTTTTGAACTGTGGTATTGGAGAAGACTCTTAAGAGTCCCTTGGACTGCAAGGAGATCCAACCAGTCCATCCTAAAGGAGACCAGTCCAGGGTGTTCATTGGAAGGACTGATGCTGAGGCTGAAACTCCTGTACTTTGGCCACCTCATGTGAAAAGCTGACTCATTGGAAAAGACCCTGATGCTGGGAAAGATTGAAGGCAGGAGGAGAAGGGGACAACAGAGGATGAGATGGCTGGATGGCATCACCGACTCAATGCACATGAGTTTGGGTGAACTCCGGGAGTTGGTAATGGACAGGGAGGCCTGGCGTGCTGCAATTCATGGGGTCGCAAAGAGTCAGACACAACTGAGTGACTGAAATGAACTGAACTGAACTAGGAGTTTTAATATTGAGTTTTCCAGATTGTTTATTTGATTATATCACCACATATTTTGAAAATCCTTTTTAAAATTACCATAATATTTATAGAAAACTAAGTAGGCTGAACATGATCTCATTTCAATGGATTAGAAGATTTTAAACCCTGAGTTCAGGTCATAACAAACACTGCTTCCCTATGCCTTGGAATGGAAAAGATCGACTATTCTCTGGAGATAGTTCCCTTTTGATCCATAGTAGTTTTGTACTTGGTATTCCCCAGTGGCTCAGTGGTAAAGAAGCTGCCAGCCAATGCAGGAGACACAGAAGATGCGGGTTTGATCTCTGGGTTGGGAAAATCCCTTGAGAAGGAAATGCCAACCCACTTCCAGTATTCTTGCTGGGATAATCTCATGGACAGAGGAGCCTAGGGGGCTGCAGTCCTTGGGACTGCAGAAAGTTGGACACAACTGAGTGGCTGAACACAGCACAAACAGCAGATAGTTTTGTATTAAGAGATGATGATTATGGCAGGGCCTGACATAGTGATGATGCCCAAGGTAAGAAAATTGATAGTAAGAGGGAGGGAGACATTTGCTAATTTATTTGCTTCCTATAAGCAGCACTAGAAATCAAGAGGCAGTATGCAAGGCCTCATCAGACAAGGCTGCCTCATTTGTAGTTCATCCTTAGAACTGACTCACAGGGAGTTCAGTTTCCCCACAATCCAAGTACAGCAGTCCTGTGAAAACTTTGTAAGCCCAAATGGCATAAAGTGAAGAATCAGTTACCTTAGGGCACTTCTTGCTAAGAGATGCACAAATAAATTGAGATAAAGCAGAGATGCTCACAGACTCAGAACAAAGTTCTGGTAGCTTGATGCTGAGATGATGAGTATAGTTCCTGGAGAAGGAGCTTAGAGATGTTCTTCTCCTTGCTGGGGTGCCCCCACTGCCTCTCGCAGAGCTTCACTTTTCACCTTTTTTCCATAAAAAAAAATATTTCTCTTTGGATTTCTTTTACTTAGCAAAAACAGGTACTAATGCAGATCTTTCACAAAAGTGAAGTGGTGTAAAGAGAACTTTCGAAAACTATGGGGTACCCATAATGATGTGGGCTTGACCTGGGGTCCTCATTGTGTTTTGCTTGAAAGGTTATTCAGGCTGCTCCCATGCTCAAGTGAGAATGATCTTTTGACCACAAGTCAAACTAGTAGTTTAACAACCAGTGGTTTGAGTTTCTGAATCCACTCTCCACAAAAACTAGTTCATTTGCCTTCTGATTGAGTTTCTTGTTTCTAAATTTGGTCCACTGTACATCTACTCCACCTGAGATGACCAGCTTGTCACACTTAACACTGAATGTCTCCTGTTCCAAGAAACCCCTCAGTCTCATGCAAACTGAGTCTATTGATCACCTTAATTACACCTTTCCCTCCAGAACTGTCTACTCCCATCGAGCTCCAACTACTGCTAACAAGTCCATCCACACTCTCTACTTGCCAGGATGAACATACTGAGTCAACTCTCACTCTCTTTTTCTCCTTCCTAGTCTCTCTCTACACATCTTATTTCTTTTTTCATTTCAGTTTTGTTTGTTAAATCTTTCTCTACTCCTAAGGACAGAAAGTGAAAGTGAAAGTCACTCAGTCATGTGGACTCTTTGTGACCCCATGGACTATACAGTCCATGGAATTCTCCAGGCCAAAATACTGGAGTGGGTAGCCTTTCCCTTCTCCAGGGAGTCTTCCCAATCCAGGAATAGAACCCAGGTCTCACACACTGCGAGCAGGTTCTTTACCAGCTGAGTCACAAGGGAAGCCCAAGAATACTGGAGTGGGTAACCTATCCCTTCTCCAGCAGATCTTCCTGACCGCACAACCCAGGAATGGAACCGGGGTCTCCTGCATTTGCAGGTGGATTCTTTACCAGCTGAGCTATCAGGGCAGCCCCCTAAGGGCAGAAGGTAAGCCAAACACAAAGGATTTTATGCAAACTATATCAATTAGCCAGGAATAGGGTAAATACCTGGAGTAGATTAAAGGAGTAGATTAAAGGTTTTAAAGGAGGAGCTAGTATGTATTCTCTCTAATCACAGTGCTGTACACTGCACTGGATGAGATTTGAGGAATCTCAGTGGGGAAAGGTTTGTGGGGCTGGGGTAGAACATACAAGTATGATTTATATTAATAAATGCATGGCTAGGAGATCTTTAGTGTTCTCATTACACCTCCAGATAAGAGAAGTAAGGTAAATATTTATATGAAATTTAGAGAAAAGGACTTGGAGCTGTAGAAAAATTAAGTGATTTGCAAATTTTTTGATGGCTATTAAGCTACTATGACAGAATTAGGCTTTTAAAATTACTAGTTTTATTTAGAAGATAGAGAACAGAGTGTACATCAACTATACTTGAATTAAAAATCTATTAAATGTAAAAATCTGTAAAATTTAAAAAGAAGGAAACAGAGGTAGAGGACATAAAACAGCTATGTGTGTGGAAAATATTTGGTAAACTGTCAAATCAGTGAATCGATTCCTTTAGATTAAATGCTACAAGAGAGATTAACTATATTTTGGATTCCACATATAAGTGGCATTATATGGTATTTGTGTGGCACTCTATATTTAACTTTAATAAGAAAGATATTTGTGAAAATATTACAAACTAGGTATGACCATATGAGCTAAAACTTGGATGAGGTATAAAACATACCTGTTTTAAAGTATTTATAACTACCTTAATAATTAATACATATTTGTTGAGCTTATTTGCTGGTCTAGACCATGGTATGGCACCAGGACCATAAGGCATGAAAAAGTATAACACATGACTTTACAATCTGGTTAAAAAATCAGAACATATGTAGGAAATCAATAGAGAACAGTGCAATACAAATGGAACTCAAATATACTACTCAGGAAGGAGGTTCCCAAGATAGAGAAGAGAAAGCAATATAGTCTAGTTTGTGTTTGAAGAAAATATTATTTTATGAAATATTGCAAGCAACTCTTCAATAATTTTGTATGAACTGCCATAGAAAAATAATAATGATTATAAAATCTTTTTTATCTGCCAAGAACTATGCCAGTGGTGTTAAACACATTATTTGACTTACTCTTTCCAATATTTATAAATAAAGGTGTCATTTTTAAGGAGTGGGAGCAGATAAAGTAATAATTGAGAGATAAGGGTTAACTTGTCCAAGACTGACCCCTGCAGCCTGGGCCTTTCACAAAAGGAGTTTTCCTTCTGCAGTGCTCTGTGGGAAACCTACAATGGTCAGGGTTTTAGCTGATTAATGCTGGGTAACAGCAGAACTTGGACCCCAACCCTTCTTCTTCCACCGTCAGTCCTGTTAAGGAAGGAGCTGTATGCCTTCCCAACCAAGAATACCCACTCGGCTAACCATGCTGCTCGGTCAGCATGTAATCCTGCTTCAGTGACAGGTCTTGAAAACCAGTTTCCTGACTGTGCCAGGGCAGGGGCTTGTGGCTCCCTTTACCTCCAGTCACAAGACCTGAGCTGGCAGGAGAAAGTTGGCACTAAGCTTTTACAATTTATTTTACCATCATACTCTGGTCCCTGATCACATCTTGGCCTAATATCATGTAATATCCAAAGCTCCACAGTCTAAGGGTCAGAATTTCTCTTGCAAAGAGAGAAGTTAGTCCCTGCCAGATCCTGGGTCTCAGCCCCAGACTCAGTGAGGGCACTAGGAAACGTACAAGTGTGCCTGCTGCTGATGGTGGTGAGTTTCTCCTCTCTCTTCCCTTCCCTTTTCACCTTTCAGCCCATCAGTTGCCCCTCTAGTGCTTGTCCACACAGAAAACTCAGTCCCAGAGAACAGCACTTAGGGAGCCTTCAATTAGAGTACATTACACCTGGTAATACCAAAAAAAAAAAAAATTGTTCTAACAATTATGTTCTTTAAAATGTGACTCTTACTGCTTCAGTTTCCCCACCCTTGTGCTTCAGGCTAAATATTACTCAGATTCCTGCCAGGCTGGTTGCTTTCTCACCAGTTATCTGAAAGGCCCAGAAAATGGTACTTACATCAAAGCCAGGCCTACTGACAAAGGCCACCTGGCCACTGTACACACAGGCATCTCTCAGCTCCTTGCTCCACTTGGCAAAAAGCTATTTCCATCTCAGTCACAACGTAACAAAGGACTAATTGATGGGAGCATTTTTTCCATCTTTCAAAAAATAAATTGAGCCAACCGCCACAAGCTCATCTAGAGGAATTAATTAGGGAATAGGAAATCTCAAAAGCCATCCTTAAATTGAGATTGAACAAAGCCCAGGGAACAGATGGCTTTTCATCTGAATTCTTTAAAACCTTTAGCGTTCTGCTAATTCCCCATAAGAATGAGGGGAAAAAAAAATTGCTAAATGAATTTGAATAAACCATTTCAGCAGGTTTTCAGTTCCCTGAAAAAACCCTAAGGTTTTTTGGTGTTTTTTTTTTTTTCTCTAAGGGAAAAAAAAGAGAGAGAGAGAGAAACAAACCCAACAGGTATCCTTTCCACTGATATTACTATGATTTCTCTGTACATGTGAATCATTTCCTGAGGTCTCATCATAAACATCCCCAGCACTTCTGATACCAAATTCAGGAGTGATTCCCTTACTTGGTACAACTGATCATAGATAACTGCTCAGAGCACAAGGATAATGACAACACACACAAAACTAAATCTAGAACTAGGTCATTGTTCAAACACAACAGAAAAAAAGAAAACAATTTTATTATTCAGTTTCAGATATCTGGAGATTTCTGAGGCAAGGGCTGATTAAGGTTGATTGTGTTATTCTCATATGTGAGTGGCTTTTTCCGGGACAGGTTTGATATATAGAAATACAGTATAGGGACTTCCCTGGTGGTCCAGAGGCTAAGACCGTACTCCCAATGCAAGGGGCCCAGGTTCAATTCCTGATCAGGCAACTAAGACCAGGAATGTGCCACAACTAAGACCTGGCACAGCCAAATTAATTAATTAATTTTAAAGAGAAAGAGATATAATGAAGGAAATGGGCACTATTTTGCATGTTTCACAAGAAGCTGTCCTCCATGGAACCTGCAAAGGTGAACTGCTGGGATTTACAAGCTTTTGTCTTCCAAAGTTTTCTAAACACACTTCCTATGAGAATTTGGTATCATTCTTTAAACTTTATATACTTAACATGTTTTGATTTACATTTTAGGCTGAATAATTTTATTTAGAATTCTAATACTCCACTGGAATATTATAATATAATTATCCATTCTTTCAGACTTTTTAAAATAATAATTTAAATTAGACATAATTTTTATCCATAAAATGGACCATGCCAGCAGAGAGTCCAATGGACCAAGGAAACTCTGCTGCTGCTGCTGCTGCTAAGTCGCTTCAGTCATGTCCGACTCTGTGCAACCCCATAGACAGCAGCCCACCAGGCTCCCCCGTCCCTGGGTTTCTCCAGGCAAGAACACTGGAATGGGTTGCCATTTCCTTCTCCAATGCATGGAAGTGAAAAGTGAAAGTGAAGTCGCTCAGTTGTGTCCAACCCTCAGAGACTCCATAGACTGCAGCCCACCAGTCTCCTCCATCCATGGGATATTCCAGGCAAGAGTACTGGAGTGGGGTGCCATTGCCTTCTCTGAAAGAAACTCTAAAGTAAGCAGTTCTGACTCAGGTAAAGTCTGATACATAGATTAAAAAGTACACTGAGCAATTGTGGGATGGGGTTCATAAAGGGAAACTCAACCTCTAAGAGAAAACATCTGAAACCAGCCTACAAAATGGAGGATATGGGTTTCCAGTGTTCAACCTCAGCCCCAGAACACTCCACAAGCCGACCCATAGACTCAGGTCTTCACTGGCAACAGCTGTCTGGGTTGCTTCCTTTCCTCCTATCCATTGTAGCTACTATAACAACCTTTATCTCCACTATCTTCAACCAGCCCTGCCTCCTCTCCCCTAAAAAAAATTCTGACAGAGGTCCATTTCTTTCATGGTAGGTGTCCCAAGAGTCTTATTCTAAAAGGAAGAGCTGCTAAAGTGAAATATCTGGGAGGAAAAGTTATGCTAAAAATAAATCAATACAGTTATAATATGCATAGAATCTGGTTTATTTGTTATGACACTCATTCAATCAATAAACAGTCAACAAGCACTTAGCCTGGGGTTTAGGAAAAATTAGTTGAGTAAAGTTGATATGCTCTTTGCCCTCTTACAGTTCTACAGTACTATTGAGGAGACAGTCAAATATCCCACATGTATATAATTACAAGCTATACTCAATACTGTGAAGATTAAAGATAAGATGTGTATAAAGATGAAAAACATTCTGGGAAGGAATGTAAATTTATGAAAAATAATATTTTGAACTGATATCAGAAAAATGTATGAGTATGTGTTAAGTCGCTTCAGTTGTCTCTACCATTTGCAACTCTGTGGACTCTTTGTGACCCTGAGGACTGTAGCCCACCAAGCCTCTCTGTTCATTATACTGGAGCGGGTTGCCATACCCTCCTTCAGGGGATCTTTCTGACCCAGGGATCGAAATCACATCTCCTGCAGCTCCTGAATTGCAAGTGGATTCTCTACCCTGAGACACTGGGGAAGTCCATCAGAAAAATGAGTAAGCATTAACTGATGTGCAGGTGGATAAAGGGCAGAAGATAGCACTGTGAGGGGAAACAGAACAGGCAAAGGCCTAAGAAAGGGACAGTCTGAATCTGTTTCAGGAACTGAAAGAGATCCATGGGACTAGAAGGAAATGGACAAAGGCTTGGAGGCAGAGGAGTTTTGGCCTGCAGGGTCCAGGGAACAATAAGAGCCTCTTGTCTTTGTTTTGGGCCTGGAGTTTCATCCAGCTGCCAGGCAACCAAGAGACAACGTAAAACATGCACCTCCACAGTATCCCACCCAAGGGGTCAAGGAGCTAGTGCCTTTATTCTCCAATTCTCAGGAATCTTTAATTGAGAGATGCAGGGAGACACTGATTTCCAGCTCCTCAGGACCATAGGTCTTGAGTCAGATATATGGTGTTGAGATCCCACCAGAGAAAGGCCAAGTGGTGGGAGGCCAGGCTGCAGTGGTGAGGCTAAAGGCACCTGGGCAGATCATTCTCATTATCAGCTCCATCACCACAGACCAGTACCTGTTCATTCCTTCCTGTCTACAGAACAACCTTAATAACACCAGAAAGCAGCAAAATTCCTATCTCCATTTTTATCGTTCACATCCTCTTACATTTACATAAGAATACTGCCTGTGTGACTAGTTAAGGCTCAGGTATTTCTGTCTGATGCTCTAAAAAGGACTCTGCAGGAGGTAGGTGTTATTAATACCCATTTTATACACAAGAAAATGGGGAATTACTGAGATAGAACAAATTGTTCAAGGCCTTGTATCTAAAGGAAAAGCATCTTCAATTCAATTCAAGGTTTGTTTTCCAAAGTTGTTTTTTATTCCTGCCATGTCATGATGATACAAGGGACATATGACAAGATAGTTGACAAATTTGTTTAAAATGTAGTCATACAACTGATTTCAGAATCCCTAGGGAAAAAGAGCTTCCCATTATTTAACTTAGTTTATCCAAGTCTAAAATGTAATAAATTCCATCTTGAATGATAATAAAAAGCACCACTAGGATGAAAATAAAAGTATGTTTCCTCTCCAATAGACCAGCATTTGATGTATTTTAATGATGAACAAGAAGATTAATCATGGTAACAACAGAAGAGAAAAAGGAGGAGTCCAGTAGGATTGACCTCTCTGCTACTGGAAAATGGAGGATGATTATACAAGCCAACTCTCTTATAGTGAAGATAAATGTCACAGGGAAGATATTGAACTTTTTAGACCTAACTTTCTAGCTCTTGAGCTTTACTGGTGGGAGTAAATGAAATGAAACTCAGAGAAGCTTGGTTTTCTAAACTCTATCCCTGTATGAAAAATGTCGCCAATTCTCCTCATATCAATTTCTGAAATGCATGTTTAGGCAGCAGAAAATAATTTCTCATACGCAAGTATTACAGGTCAAATGTCAGCTTTGGGGGCAGAGGCTGTGTTTTACAGACATGTGCTTTAATGTGCTTCCCATATTTTGGTTTATGATATCCTTTTTCAAAGTGAATATTTCCACTCTGTTGGCCAGGGTGCTGGTCTTACTGCTGATTATGTGTTGAGTCTTGAACATCATTGCACATCATCTGAAAAATGAACCCTGCCATGCTTTTGCAGAACACCATGAGATGAAAACACGAAGAGTAACCTGGTCTGAGACCATCCACTATTTAAAAAAATTTTTTTAAAGGAGAAAAACTATTAAGTAGGAAAACAGATTTTTCTGAATGCCTATTTTCTGGGGGGATTTCTGCTGACCATGCAGCCCAGTTCTGTGCTTCCCAGCACGCCTGACTCCATTTCCTGCCATGCACCATTCCTGGATAATTGCTGTCCCATAAGGATGGGAACGTTTTTGTTTTTTGTTTTTTTGTGTGTTTTTTTTTTTTTTTTCCTCAAGAGGACAAAATATGGCTTTCACAAGAGACATTGCAATAATAAGAATTGTTTCAAGTTCTTACAAGGAAAGTATTTGGAGTTGGACAACGTTATTTGTTTATATTCACTCTAAATTTTGCAGCACAATCTATTTTCAATATCCTCTCCATCTAGCAGTTAAAGCTAATGCCAATGTGATGGGTGATATTTTTAAGCATTGACAAATGTCAAAAACCTGTCTCATGACCATAGGTACAGCTTACACCAGTGCTAGAAATTCTAATTCCTTTTAATATAGTTTAATGCTAATTTTACAGAAAGCTCATGCATGTAAAATGCCCACCGATAGTAGCATCTAAATTTCTTAACCAAGTCCAGAATAAGAATGTTAGAATCTGTATACACTGGACCCATGAAAAATGCAGATAGAAGAATGTAATCTTGTAATCTATAGATCCCTTAGCCCAAATCCATCAATAGTTTATTATCTTGTCAAATACAAAACATTTCCCTTCAGTGGTTCTCTTTTCTACTATGCCTTTGCCAGTTTTGAAAATATTTGGTGAAAGGGAACTTACTTTAACCTGTTCCACATCAGCAAGGGTTTGTGACTCCATATTTGATTCCAACCAGGTGGCGCTAGTGATGAAGTATCCTGCCTGCCAATGCAGGAGACATAAAAGACATGGGTTCAATCCCTGGGTCAGGAAGATTCCCTGGAGGAGGAAATGGTACCCAATTCCAGTATTCTTACTGGGAGAATCCCATGGACAGAGGAGCCTGGTGAGCTACAGTCCTTGAAGTCACAAAGAGTTAGACACAACTGAGCATCTGAACCACTCACCCCAAACTTTATAGTACACAATGTTTGACACGGGGTCCATTTAATTTTGATTGGAGAAATGGAATTTAGTTAAACAGAACTATAGAAGTAAGTGATACTTGGAATGATACCCACAATGTATTAATTATCCCCAGAGATGCTATGTTGGTCTTAGATTCTTGCCCTTCAAAAGATTAAAAGATTCTTTAAAGATATGATGTCCTAATTCCTGACATTACCCACAATGGAGGGTTCCCTATGTGGTCCTAGCTAGTGCGTCTTCTCACCACACCCTTGTCTATGTCCATAAAAGTGGACATGTCCACAAAAGTAGACATGACACGTAGAAATTCATAATGCCAAGAAAACAATACTGGATGCCCCTCTCTTTTGAAGAGAAATAAAAATGCCTGCCAATTTTTAAATGTCCTTTTACCTATTTGTGGGTATTTAAAAAAAAAAAACAGAACAATTACATTTCTAGACATGTGTGGATATTGTGGGGTTTTGCCACTAGCCACAAACCACATTTTAAAAAAATTCTTGAGACTTTTTACTTTCATCGATTTGGTGAGACTTTTAGCAAACAAATTGCTTCAGAACATTGACGTCAATACAGTGTAGTGTGTTGTGTGATGCGGTATTTCTCTTATAAAGAATGACCAATGTATTGCTCATTCTTCAATCAGACATGATAAACAATTTTACTGTTCTTAGTAATAAAAGGACATCTGAGAAAAAAATTTTTAATCAGTATTTTTAATATAATTTTTGACAATAGTATTTCTCCCACATTGAAGATTTTAAGAAAAGGATATATAATATTTTGATTTTGAAAAATATAACTGTAAGTGAGGCCTAGAAGTCCACAGATTCTCTTTGAAACATGTAGTGTTATCTTAACTACCCTATTATGTTAAGGTTTACACAATAGAACATTTAAACAATGTGTTCATTTTCTAAAATCTCTTGTGTTAACATTTTCTTTTGGAATAGGCTATGATAATTTTGTTAAAATATGGTTGAGACACATCTCTTTACAAGGACAGAATTAAAACTGTGACATTTTCTAGACTGGAAGAAAAATATAATACTCATTTCTACCTAAATGAATTCAAATAATTTAAAGCATCCATTGAAAGAAAATTAAGTTTGTAGAATTAAACTTTCATTGAACCCATAGTTATACAATATTTAGAAATCTGTTTACATATATTACTTAGTTTTAAAGTTTATCTTTTTGTAGAGGTGCTATAAATTCTGTAAATAAAGATACTAAATGCCAGATAAGGGCATCAGATGTTAGAGTAGTGGTTTTATACTTATATGAACATTGGAGTCACAGTCATAAAAAATATTGATGCCTCTGTCCCACCTCAAGAGACTATAGTTTATTTGGTCTAGGGAATAACATCAGCTTCAAAATGTTTAAAAGATCTCTAGGTAATCCAAATATAAAGAAAGGTTTAGAAACTCCTTGGCAACAAGATAGAACCACATACTCTTTTATTTATTTTTTAAATAGTAATTTATTTATTTCATACTCTTTTATAGTGGAGTTCTTGTGAGTGTGAGTTCTTAAAAGTCATTAATTTTCTGAATTTGTTGAACATAGCCTGGGATATTAATCAGAGAATTCTAAAAATTGAGAACATCTCAAATGTTACACTTTAATAAGAGAGATATTCTTTTCTTTCTAGCTTGTTGATCAATTCAATGTCTTATATACTAGGAAGACATTGTTATTCTATATGATAAAAATATCTAGGTTGAATAGAACTTCTTCTGTGTGAGGTTTGCTTTTCATAGATATTTTTGCACGTCCTTTCCTTAACACTGTCAGAGAGTCTTTTACCCCTTTTAGAGTTGAGTAATCTGAGACACAGAGCAGTGATGTAGCTTGCTGAAGGTCATATAGATAGTACGTGGCAAGGATAAGATTTGGACTCAAATCTGAAGAATCTATGACCCATGTTCTAGATCACCACAGTATCTAATATGACTTCAATATTTGTGGATGATAATGGCAATATAGTTTCCACTAGGGATGATCTGCACTGTTAAAGTCAAATGTTCTTATCAAAATCATTCTTAAAGCTTTTTGTTTTAAATATCTTTGTTGAGGCCTCTGGC
>SJYQ01000444.1:499612-516288 GCA_006410935.1 Redunca redunca
AGTTCACACATTTTGATCATATTGAAATAATGCTAGAACTTCATAGCAGAGGAGTGACATTTACAAGTCAAATATTTGGAATGGAAAAAAACAAAAGCAACTCTTTGGAGTGATAATGATAACTGAAGATGTGCATGTAAAACTTCATGGAAATTTTTTAAAATTCAAATGAAAACAATATTTTTCATGACAACTAATATTAAACTATATAATCTAAGCATTCAATTCAAGAAGCTAGGGAAAAAAATCAATATTTAATATGATACTTTTATAATTTGGTAAAGTAACAAAAAGTTGGCCTAAAGCTCAACATTCAGAAAACTAAGATCATGGCATCTGGTCCCATCACTTGAGGGTAAATAGATGGCTAACTAGTGGAAACAGTGTCAGACTTTATTTTGGGGGGCTTCAAAGTCCCTGCAGATGGTGACTGCAGCCATGAAATTAAAAGACACTTACTCCTTGAAAGGAAAGTTATGACCAAACTAGACAGCATATTAAAAAGCAGAGATATTACTTTGCCAACAAAAGTCTGTCTAGTCAAGGCTATGGTTTTTCCAGTGGTCATGTATGGATGTGAGAGTTGGACTATGAAGAAAGCTGAGCACCGAAGAACTGATGCTTTTGAACTGTGGTGTTGGAGAAGACTCTTGAGAGTCCCTTAGACTGCAAGGAGATCCATCCAGTCCATCCTAAAGGAGATCAGCCCTAGGTGATCATTGCAAGGACTGATGCTAAAGCTGAAACTCAGTACTTTGGCCACCTCATGCAAAGAGTTGACTCATTGGAAAAGACTCTGACAGTGGGAGGGATTGGGGGCAGGAGGAGAAGGGGACACCAGAGGATGAGATGGCTGGATGGCATCACCGTCTCGATGGACATGAGTTTGAGTGAATTCTGGGAGATGGTGATGGAAAGGGAGGCCTGGCATGCTGCAGTTCATGGGGTTGAAAAGAGTTGGACATGACTGAGCAACTGAACTGAACTGAGCAAATGACATATATTCTTAAATAGCATAACTTTAGCCTTCATAGATCATCAAAGGAATTGCCTATTTCAACAGCATCTTTAATAGTACTAAAAAGAAAATATGACTCAGTTCTGCTTCAAGGAAATATTTATCTTTTACGAGGATTCATAGGTTTATGATTTTTAAGTCAAACAAATTATTCTTTAAATTTGGGGCTCACTTGACAATTTCTTTAGTAAACTCCCCATTATCTTCAAATTTGTCATCTATTTTAAAATTTTAAAACCACCCCCAAGTGAAGATACTGACATAACTGTGCTACAGCTGGTAAATATTTAACAGCACTTCACTGTGGCAGGAGTGGTGGTGATAACTTACAGCATTCACTGTGTTCTATAGTGTAAAAAGTATCACCATGTCCAATTTCAAGCTATTGCCTTAGTGTCATTAAGTGTGGAATTGGGAAAAGATGTATGGAATCAGTTCTCATCATTAAGTACAAGCTCTCTCCAAGCACACCACTATATATATGTCATCAATGAGTCTGCACTGTGCTAAGTTGCTTCAGTAGTGCCCAACTCTTTGTGACCCTTTGGACTGTAGTCCATCAGACTCCTCTGTCCATGGGACTCTCTAGGCAAGGATACTGGAGTGGGTTGCCATGCCTTTCTCCAGGGGATCTTCCCTACCCAGGAATAGAACCTGCATCTTCTGCAGCTCCTACATTGCAGACAGATTCTTTATGGCTGAATCACGGGGGAAGAAGTCTATGAATACCTAACTAAGGAGGTATGGATGAATGGACAGAAAATAGATAGAGCAGATAAAGTTATTATTTGATAGAGATCTCAAATTAATTACTATATTTTTGTTATTTGATTTACTTAATCCTTCAGCTCTTTTAATAAAAATTGATAGGAAGGAAAAATGAGATGAGATATCTGTCTTTCACTGCCATTTCTGAGCTAATATGAGGGCTTATTGGAAAACTTGGAACAGCCAATAGAGACAATGAAAATAGTAGTATCAGAAATACATAGAATACAAATTTTGTTAAGACCAGCTATGAACTTAAAATGGATTTGGAAATTTCTCTTAAGAGGATCCACTGATACTCTTCTTTGTTCAGCAGCCTTGATCCACTGCACCGCCAAGTTTCTTAATTGAAATTTTTGTGCATGTGTGAACTAAACTATTAAATTATATGATTGTAGTTGACAAACCACCCAAAGTTCTAAAATGTTCTATGATTGAGATAAAGCTAGTTCTCTCATTGTCTGTCTATTTTCATTCATTAAAGGCAAAAAGTAATGATTTTATTCATGATACAATTTTTTTAAGGACACATCCTTAAATTTTAAATTTTAGTTAAGTACTGCATGTTTTGCATTTTGTCCTCATTACATTGAGAGGAAAACTGAGGGCTCAGGGGGAATATTTTGCCTAGTGAATGACTGTGTTCCCTGACCCCAAATCATGAGGTGTTTAGGGCAGTATACATGCTTCATAGATGTTCTTGAACTGATCTTAATAGTAAAGAAAATTAGTCTATCTCTAGATGTATTAAAATTGAATTCAGATATATATAGGAATATGTGCAAATCTTATCACTACTCATGCATTATAGGCTACAATTTTTATTTCATTTATCAAATCCTAGTCCCAGGTTGAAATTTTAATACAATAAAACATATTAAGAAGTTCATATTGCTAAAATCTTTAGGATCAACAAGATAACAAGAGCACACTTTGTAATATTACTCGATAAATAAGAGGACTAATCATTTCATCTAATTCCTATGACCTGCATTTGCTCCTCTTTGATTTTTTTCTTACAGACTTTCTTTCATCATTCTTAAGATGACATCACCAAAATATGATACCTACAATTCAAAAGATAAGTTGCAAAGTAGCAAAGTTTATTGTATCTTATTTTCAATTACATCTAGGTAATAAACAGTCAAAACCTTCCTGCTTTATAGGCCACATGCCAGTCTCCCAGTCATGGAGGATTCATAGTAGCTGCACTGGATATGTAAATTCTTTTGCAAATAAATGGAGGAGGTAGTAATACAGCTGTTCTGTTATCAAATCCACAGGTACATATATCATGCTAAATTCTTGTGGTGTCCAGTGGTACAACTCTTAACCCAAACCAGGGTCATCAGTTGTAGTTGACAGTTTCACCCCACTTCCACCCTTAGAAAGTTATCTGTACCTGTCTGCTTTGCTACCTTGGAACTTTCTCCAAAACCATGGTAGGCTGTTCAACCTTTTTAGCCTGGACACACAGGAAGTCAAAACCATGGGAAAAACTCTCCATCACTGGACTTTGACTTCAATAGATTAACATTTCATCTCCCTTCCCTTTGGAAAGACAATTTTGTGGTGTTTCACATGATTCCTCAGGGAGTCCCCACCTGGATCTATCTTCAGTTGCCCACAATGATAGCCTGCTGATCAATGCATCCTTTTACTCTCCTCACGTCCTCCCTTCTCCTTTCACTGACCTTCTCTCAAACTGCTTACACTCAAGGTCTCCCATTAGGTTCTACCTTCAGGAGATGGTGATGCCATCCAACCTTCAGGAGAACTCAAAGACACATCCTGGATATAGTATGTCTTTTCTAATGTTTTATTGTTATAATTTTCAAAGATACACAGAATTACATGGAAGTATGAAGTAAATGGGGGCTTTCCAGGTGGTTCTAGTGGTAAAGAATCTGCCTGCCAATGTAGGAGACACAGAGATGCGAATTTGATCCCTGGGTCGGGAAGATCCCCTGGAGGAGGGCATAGCAACCCAGTCCAGTATTCTTGCCTGGAGAATTCCACAGAGAGAGAAGCCTGTTGGGCTACAGTTCATAGGGTCACAATAAGTCAGACATAACTGAAGCAACCTAGCATGCACACAGTTCAGTTCAGTTCAGTGGCTCAGTTGTGTCTGACCCTTTTGCAACCCCATGGACTGCAGCAAGGCAGGCCTCCCTGTCCATCACCAACTCCTGGAGTTTACTCAAACTCATGTCCATCGAATTGGTGATGCCATCCAACCATCTCATCCTCTGTCATCCCCTTCTCCTCTCTCCTTCAATCTTTCCCAGCATCAGGATCTTTTCAAATGAGTCATCTCTTTGCATCATGTAGCCAAATTATTGGAGTTTCAGCTTCAGCATCAGTTCTTCCAATGAATATTCAGGACTGATTTTCTTTAGGAAGGACTTTTTCAGTATGAAAAAGCATGCCCACATGCACACATTAAATAAATGACTATGTAGTCATCACCAAGATTCAACAAGTATCAAGATTTTGCATTGGTTGTTTCATTGATCCATTTTCTGATCATATTCTTAATAAGATTTTATCAAAAAGATAAATGTATTAGAGTACCTCATACCCAGTCTTGTTACTATTACAAAATGGACCTGATTCTTATCAATTAGATAGAATCTAATTACCAAATGAATATGATATCTTTTCAGAAGCATTTAATGACTATTAACAGCTTTTAAATTAAAATCTGGTAGGCAGAAGGAAATAATCCGGTAAATAGATCATTTCACAAAAGCCCCAAATTCTTGAAGTAAGAGCTATAATTCAGTGAATGTTTATGAGCTCTTACTGATCTAGACACTGTGCTACATGCTAGAGATACAGCCAAATATGACCTGGGTGCTACTCCATGAAGCTTATAAGACTTGACCATATAAACAATCAATTCAGTAAACTAATTAACAAGATTACTGTAAAGTCTAGTTAGTGCTAATAAAGAGAAAGTCTGTAGAGGGTCATTAAGGAAAAGGGAGAGGTGAGGAGCCACTGAGGAAATTAAGTTTGGTGTGAAGAATGAGAGTGAGGAAGCTGTGGATAAAGGAGGCCAATATGGTCTTAGCCCTGTGGACTCATATATAAGATGAGGTTGTAGAGTTAGGCAGGGCTCATATCAGGTAGAGCCTTGTAGACAAAGAGAATGAATTAGGATGATCTTAGAGCAATGTGAAACTCTTAGTATGGCAAAACCAATACAATATTGTAAAGTAATTAACCTCATTGAAACATGTATACTATCATGTAAGAAATGAATCGCCAGTCTAATTTGATGCAGGATCCAGGATGATTGGGGCTGGTGCACAGGGATGACCCAGAGAGATGTTATGGGGAGGGAGGTGGGAGGGGGGTTCATGTTTGGGAACTCATGTACACCCGTGGTGGATTCATGTCAATGTATGGCAAAACCAATACAGTATTGTAAAGTAAAATAAANATAGCTAGACTTTGAGGTTTCCCCTTTGCAAAATGTGGCTTTAAAAATCCACTACCTCTATCTGAACCCAGACCTCCATTTCTTTTTTCCTAGATCATTTTCAGAACCTCTTATCTGAATCCCTTTGTCCTGCCTATTTCCTTGCCAATCTGGAAGCTTCACATTAATCTTCCTGAAGCTTTCTTAACGTGGCATCACTTTACTAAAGGCAACGATTCTCTGCTATATAAATGATGACAAATTCCTTAACATCTTCCTTTTATGTGGCTTCCGAGGTTTGTCTCCAACTCTCCCCTTTCATGTTTCTTTCTTATATGATACCCAAGTTGAATCATTTACTAATACTTAAATAGTATACTTGCTATATATTTATATCTATCTTTGAGTACACACACACACACACACACACACACACACCTAAAGAGAGAGAGTGAGAATAGAATAGAAACCATATTGTGAATAATTAAAACCAAATAGTTTAAAGTACTCTTGCCTGGAAAATCCCATGGATGGAGGAGCTTGGTAGGCTACAGTCCATGAGGTCGCAAAGAGTCAGACATGATTGAGCAACTTCACTTCCACTTTTCACTTTCATGCATTGGAGAAGGAAATGGCAACCCACTCCAGTGTTCTTGCCTGGAGAATCCCAGGGGTGGAGGAGCCTGGTAGGCTGCCATCTACGGGGTCGCACAGAGTCAGATACGACTGAAGTGACTTAGCAGCAGCAGCAACAGCAGTTTAAAATGAGAACAAACTAGGAAGCAAAAAGTAGCCTGAATATCAATATAAAATTTTATTAATACAGTGTGGAGTTACCTTTTCCTCTTCCTTATCAACTACATATTCCAAGCATCAGCATATCTTGATGGCTTGAATATATATATAGTACAAATATGATCATTTCCAACACTACCACTTTGGTCCATGTCTTCATCATCTGCCTGGCTATTATAATAGCATCTTTTAAAAAAATTTTTACTGGAGATTAATTGCTTTGCAATATTTTGTTTGCCTCTGCTGTACATCAACATGGATCCACCATAGGTATACATATATCCCCTCCCTCCTGAAACCCCCTCCCATCTCCTACCCCATCCCACGCTTCTAGGTTGTCACAGAGTACTGGGGTCAGCTTCCTGTGTCACACAGAAAATTCTTACTTGCTATCTATTTTACATATGGTAATATATATATTTCCATGCTATTCTGGTTTCTCTTTTCCCAAACTTGTGAATTTGCATTATATTCTCAGTAAGGTAGAATAATCCTCATATAACTAAAATTACTTAGAGTTATTCCTGAAATTGAAACAGATCATGTTCAGAATTATTTAATATGGTCTAAAATGTCCTAGATGACCTGTTCTTTCATTATTTTTCTGAACTCATCTCTAACCATTGTCTCCCTTTCATTCTTCCATTCTGTCACATGGACTTCCTCATTATTTTTGGAATGTACCAAGAATGCTCCTACCCTCCCATCTTTGTTTGTTGTTGTTGTTTAAATGGAATATAATTCCTTTATAATGGTGTATTAATGCTTCTGTACAGTGAAGTGAATCAGATATATATATAAAGATATGTATATAAATATATATACACATACATATATCCTATCCCATCTTTGTTTGTTGTTATTGTTTTAATGGAATATAATCGATTTACAATGTTGTGTTAGTTTCTGCTCTACAGCAAAGTGATATATGTAATATATTCTCTCCTTCTTGAGCCTCCCTCCCATGCCCCTCATCTCACCCTTACAGGTCATCACAGAGCACTTAGCTGAGCTCCCTGGACTATACAATAGCTTCCCACTAGCTATTTATTGTACACATGATAGTGTATATTTCAATGCTACTCTCTCAGTTCATCCCACCCTCCCCTTCCCCCACTCAGGTCAAGTTTGTTCTCTACCTCTGCATTTCTATTCTTGCCCTGGAAATAGGTTCATTCTTCTTTGTAAATATTATTCCCTTTGCTTGATATATTCTTCTCTCATTGTAATCCCAATCTGCTTATGTCAGTTTACAAGAAAACCCTTTCTGGACTCCATTATCTAAAACAGCCCACTCTACCACTCCCTATTCCCTTATCCAGCTTTATTTTCTTTAAATGACATACTAGCTGACATATAATATGTCAATAGGTTTATTACCTGTTTCTCCTTCTCTCATTAAGAATGTAAGCTACATAATTAATGTACTCTGAATCTGTTTGGTTCCCCTTTATATCCCTAGAACCTGGTATATTAACTAAAGAAGACACTTAATGCACATTTGCTGCATGAATGACATAATAAGGAAGTGAGTGATACATTCACATAATGGAAAACTATACAGAAGCTAACACTGATGAGCTAAGTAAATATCAGTACCAGAAATATTTCAAGCTAAAATATTGACCTCAAAAAAAAAAAAAAAACTGAAGAATGTTTTGCTGAAGATATTTAAAGTAATTTTTCTGAAGAATGTTAATGACTTCCTCTAACCAAACATCCTAAGTTAAAAATAATTAAAGTATGATTATTCTTATTTTCAAGCTAGTAGTATAGAGTATTATCACTTGCTCTAAGTCACAGAGCTATGAATAATGGAATGGGGTAGGGAAGGACAATGACAAATCGCCTCCCTTTTTTTTCCCCCTTCAACACCCTTGAAAATGCAAAAAATAACTTCAGTGAGAATGGAACTCAAATGTCAGATTCCTGACAGCACCTGGAGAAAGCAGGACTGCCATTATGCCTTCTTTTCTTCTTTCTCACCATCACCATAAATAAGATAAGTATGAAAGTTACTCAAAAAATGTGAGTGCAGAAAGTGAAGTTTTTCTTTGTTTTCCTCATATATCACAGTCCACTGCATTCTGCCTGAATGGTGAAAAGCTCACCCAGTTCTCCCTGGCATCTACCCTCCCCTCACAGCCATGGTCTGTGATGGACTAAGGGATGTACACAGAACCCCAAACTCACTCAGGCCCCTCAAGACATCCTTTGGTCACATGATCAGTACTGAATGGCTTACTGTCCAGGCTTGTAGATTCTCTTCAGTCCCTAATTAAAGGCCACGCTTGAGCAGCACAAAGCTCTGTATTCTGGAGAGCCCTGGAAGGTTTCAAACCAGCTACAGCCATTCTTCTACCATTTTCCACGGGTTCACATCACTCATGAAATCCCCAAACTTTGGTGGCCATTGTTGTTTTGAAGTATCTCTTTCCTTTTTATCTCACCAGCTTATCTTACCCTCTCCTCATATCATGCTGTCAGTGATGTTGGGCTAATGGGGGAAAAGATGGTTTCAGATGAGAAGATTTTGGGGGGAAAAGTTAGATGGAGGAGAGACCTTGAGTACAGTGGTTCCTAAAGCTCACACTAACCACACAAACAAATGCCAAGCTACAACTATGGTGTAAACTGGGAAGGGGCAGTTCATGATGTCGTGGGGATGTTTAGTTCAGTTCAGTTTGGTTCAGTTCAGTTCAGTTCATTCATTCAGTTGTGTCTGACTCTTTGTGACCCCATGAATCACAGCACGCCAGGCCTCCCTGTCCATCACCAACTCCTGGAGTTCACTCAGACTCACGTCCATCGAGTCCGTGATGCCATCCAGTCATCTCATCCCCTATCATCCCCTCCTCCTCCTGCCCCCAATCCCTCCTAGCATCAGAGTCCTTTCCAATGAGTCAACTCTTCATATGAGGTGGCCAAAGTACTGGAGTTTCAGCGTTAGCATCATTCCCTCCAAAGAAATCCCAGGGCTGATCTCCTTCAGAATGGACTGGTTGGATCTCCTTGCAGTCCAAGGGACTCTCAAGAGTCTTCTCCAATACCACAGTTCAAACGCATCAATTCTTCGATGCTCAGCCTTTTCCACAGTCCAACTCTCAAATCCGTACATGACCACAGGAAAAACCATAGCCTTGACTAGACTTAGTCGGCAAAGTAATGTCTCCGCTTTTGAATATGCTATCTAGGTTGGTCATAAATTTTCTTAGTAAGAATTTCTAAAAGACTGCTGGTCAACAGAAGAGACCCTGAAGTATAAGTAAGCATTAAGAAGGTCCAAGATGAAGGCAGCAACCATCCAGGTGGATGAAAATGCCTGTGCAATGGAACAAAGTAGGAAGAGACATGGCACACATGAGCTCCTATCACATGGTAAGTATGTGCTATGTCCCTTCTTGCTTGTTCCATTGCACAGGCATTTTCCCTCAGGCAGTAAAGATATGCAGGAGATTTGCAGGAGACCTGGGTTCAATCCCTGGGTCGGGAAGATCCCCTCAAGAAGGGAATGGCGATCCACTCCAATATTCTTGTCTGGGGTGGCAAAGAGTCAGACAGGACTGAGCAATTTAACACTTTGAACAATTATAATATTGTTTATTATTATACAATAATTGCATTATTATTACTATTAAAATACACAGTGTTTGCCTAAACAGGGTATTTTCCTCAGTTCAGAGCACAGATAGAAAAGTTAAGCATAAAAAGTACTTAAAACGTGAGAAAGGACATCCAATCCAGGAGGCAGATAGAAAGAAGACCAAAGCCACAGATGTGAGCCTGTAGTTCTCATCTGGTACTGAGGTAGGCAAAGGGCAGAATTCACCAACAGTCAGATCAAAGACAGAAAAATGTGTTGTCCCCAGGAAGGCTGAGTTTGTGAAGGCACATGGCAGAAAGAGCGGCCTAGAGAGCAAGCTGCATTTTCACACACTTAGGATACAACCACCCGCCTTGGACCTTCCTGAATTCCATGGAAAGAAACAGCCATGTTTCCTCAATTCCTTAAAAAGTGGAACTTAAATCAAACAAATACTATCTTATTTTTCTTATTAAAAATTGTAAGTTTTAACTAACCACTCTCCCCTCATAAAAGACCAAGCTGAGATGTTCCAATTTTCTCTAAAAAATTCTGTCAAGGTGTGTGTGTGTATGTGTGTGTGTGTGTGTGTTTTGATGTTTCTCCCCAACCACTTATATTTTCCCACATGGGAAAAGAGAAAAGTTAAAATTACCAATTAGTGGGGCCTCTATCTATTCAATAGAAAACAGCATAATTTGTAGCATAATCTGGCTATTGTAACTTTTGTCTCCAAATAGAAATTTGGTTGTATTCAGGTACCCATTTCCTCTTCTGCTTGGAGAATAGGGCAGGATTTTCCTATTTCCTTCTCCCTCACTTCCGTCCACTTCTTTCCCACATAGCATCAACAGAGGGAGAGAGTTTTTAATGGTAGAGCAAGACCCTTTCACTGGTGACTTGGCTCCTGCTTTCAGACTAGATCCCTTTAAATATGTGCCTAATATAAAACAAGAATGCACATTTTGAAACTTCTCAATTGATGTAAGTAACAATTTCAATATTCAAGAACTTAGAAATGTCAGTTATTATTTTGAGCTATTTTCCTTTTGTTTTCAGATTCACAGTGAATTTGATCATTTTAGCTATAAGAACACATCTTGCCTGTCAGGTGCCTCCAAACATCCTAAGTGCTTCCCCCAAATTAACCCAGACCCTCAGCACAAGGAGAAGATAGACAGCATGGTGTTATGTCTGCTCAGGACTTTCATCTTCTTAATTAAATAGTTTCAGTCCTTGCCTCAGAAATTGGAAAACACAATCGAAGTGACACAAGGCACATAGTATTCCAAGCTTATCTGTGAAATGGTAGCTAAAAACCATAAAATAATACTGCAAGTATTACTAGATAATTTTTCAAAGATATTCTTTGAGAACACAATGTACTAAAAGCTGTAAACTGTATTAATGTTATTAAACAATTGTGTCACATTTCCGAAAAGTGATATTATCATCATATAACCCTCATTGATAATAGCAAATGGGTGGATTATTTCTTGTCAGTAAAAGGGTGCAGTTCTGATTTAATATGGGGTATATTCAATACCAGACTGAATCACCCCTGTCCTTTGTCATGCCACCTACATCTGCCCCAAGAATGCTACCAACAGGAGGACTACCGGTTACTCCCAGTCTCCTGGAACTCCTCCAAAATATTTTACAGAGCCATACCTCCAAGAGCTGAAGTTTTTGGAAAGTGATTATCATCTACTTACTGAATGACAATAGAACTGTCTATAATTAAACTTGAAATAAAAATAAAAGCGTTTATGGGATTTGAATGAAATCTGGAAGTTGGGTCAAAGACACAGAAATATATGATAACATAGTCCAAAAGATTTTTTAAATAAATAATTTGGACATGTGATTCTACTAAATGATAAAGGATAATTATATATTCAGTCAGTTAAATTGTAACTAAATCCAACACAAGTAGGATTTTGTTTTTAAATATTTATAATTAATTTATTGATGTCAATTTATAATTTATTTACTTCCTGCTAAGTCACTTCAGTCATGTCCAACTCTCTGTGACCCTGTGGACTATAGCCCACTAGGCTTCTCTGTCAATAGGATTCTCCAGGCAAGAATACTGGAGTGGGTTGCCATTTCCTTCTCTAGTTTACTTCCTAAATTGTGCTTAAATGATTTGCAATGATTAAAAGATATACAACAAAAATTCTTCTTCCTAAAGTCCTATAAGACCCCTTTGAGAAATACCACCAGAGAAAAATCAGTTATGTTAATAGAGGCAGAGAGGAGTATAAGTTGGACAGTGTAGGAGAAGAGGGATGTCTATTGACTGGGCTATAATCAGGGGCTGCCAGAGGAGGGATTTCCAGAAATGAAAGAAAAATAAAACAGTCTTGACCCAGCTGAAGTCATATATTCTGCTGATTTCTGGTTAGGATGTGGTGGCTGTTGCTTCCCCCAGGGTGACTAAAAAGTGAGCCCTGTTATCTGGTGGATGGGATCCACTTTTACACCTGAACACTACATCCTGCATCAACTACACATTTTATATGTAGAATTTAATGGACTGTAACCCTCCAGGCTCCTTTGTTTATGGAATTCTCCAGGCCAAATTTCCAGAATGGGTAGCCATTCCCTTCTCCAAGGAATCTTCCTGACCCAGGGATAGAACCTGGGTCTCCTGCATTGCAGGCAGATTCTTTACCATCTGAGCATCAGGAAAGCCAATATGGCTTTTAGGTAAACCTAACATTTACACACCTTTGTTTATTTTGTATTATATGATAGAGACTTTACAGGAGCAAATTAAATTTTTCACTCCTAGAGTCATATACTTTGGCCACCTCATGCGAAGAGTTGACTCATTGGAAAAGACTGATGCTGGGAGGGATTGGGGGCAGGAGGAGAAGGGGACAACAGAGGATGAGATGGCTGGATGGCATCACTGACTCAACGGACATGAGTTTAAGTAAATTCCAGGAGTTGGTGATGGACAGGGAGGCCTGGTACACGGCGATTCACGGGGTCGCAAAGAGTTTGACACTACTGAGCAACTGAACTGAACTGAACAGAACTGAGTCATATATTGTAACATTTAAGAAAATAGTCTCTGGAATCTAATTGCTTGAGTTCAAATCCCTACCTGTGTAAACTTTACCAAATTCCTTAACACTAGAGCCTCAGTATTTTCATGTATAAAACTGAAAGTAATAAAAAGTGATTAAATATATGAACTCTGGAGAAAATGCCTGGTTCTAATGCTAATGTTTCTGGCTTATATTCTGTGTGACCTAAGGTAAAATATTTAATTTTTCTGTGCCTGAATTTTCTCATCTATGAAATGGCGATTATAACAGCACCTATTTTAAACAATTCCTAAGTAAAATACAGTCTAAAGTAGACACTAAATTACAAATTACACTCATTTGCCTTCTCAAAAGATCATATAAATTTTTCTGTAGGCAAAAGTCTTGATTTTTTTTTAATTCATTATAAGCACTAAGACCAGGACATAGTTTTGTTACACCTACATTCACTTTGAAGCATAGTCCTCCACTGATTTTGAACCTCTTAGATAGCACTGCATGCTGCTGCTGCTGCTAAGTCACGTCAGTAGTGTCCGACTCTGTGCGACCCCATAGACGGAAGCCCCAGGCTCCTCTGTCCCTGGGATTCTCCAGGCAAGAACACTGGAGTGGGTTGCCATTTCCTTCTCCAATGCATGAAAGTGAAAAGTGAAAAGTGAAGTCGCTCAGTCATGTCCGACTCTCAGCGACCCCATGGACTGTAGCCTAGGATGCTCCTCCATCCATGGGATTTCCCAGGCAAGAGTACTGGAGTGGGGTGCCATTAATTATATGCTTTGCTGTGGGTAGTATGGAGGAGCAAGAGTAAAGTGAATACTTCACATGTTTGTGACTACCCAGTGTTACTTAAACAAGCTTCCACATGGTCAGTCAATAGTGTGCCTTCTCAGCTGCTTTTGCAAATAAGACACAAGTGTAACCAGGCTTTACCAAAGATATCCACCAGTATGGAGCTTCAATTTATAAGAAAGCAATGTGAGAAATGAAGTATCAGAAATAATCCATTTTTTTCTGAAGAGCATCAAGGATAGCTTCTTGATGAAAATGAAAGTAGAGAGTGAAAAAGTTAGCTTAAAACTCAATATTCAGAAAACTAAGATCAGGGCATCTGGTCCCATCACTTCATGGTAAATAGATGGGGAAACAATGGGGACAGTGACAGACTTTATTTTGGGGGCTCCAAAATCACTGCAGATGGTGACTGCAGCTATGAAATTAAAAGACACTTGCTCCTTGGAAGAAAAACTATGACCTGCTGCTGCTGCTAAGTCACTTCAGTCATGTCTGACTCTTTGCAACCCCATAGATGGCAACCAACCAGGCTCCCCGGTCCCTGGGATTCTCCAGGCAAGAACACTGGAGTGGGTTGCCATTTCCTTCTCCAATGCATAAAAGTGAAAAGTAAAAGTGAAGTCGCTCAGTTGTGTCCAACTCTTCACGACCCCATGGACTGCAGCCTACCAGGCTCCTCTGTCCATGGGATTTTCCAGGCAAGAGTACTGGAGTGGGGTGCCATCACCTTCTCCATGACCAACCTAGACAGCATAATAAAATACTGAACTGAACTGACTAAGCTGATCAAGGATAATGAAGTGGTTCTTTCAGGGAAGCCTCTGGCATCACCCTCCAGCATCATGGGTGTCATTTGCTGGCTTCCAGGTCCCTGCAATGAATTCTTTGCTTCAGCAACTGCCACAGCTTTTGCACACATAGCTTCTATCTCTGACATCTGACCCTCTTGTAGATCCTCTAAACTATCAAATATCCTTCAGTAAATTTCATTTCTGTTTAACCGAGTCGGAATGTGTTCTGTTGTTTGCCATTGGAAACTCTGAAACAAGTGAATCAAGGCAAACAGGGCACCTCTTCAGTATGAGAATCTATATCACAGACCATGAGCAAAGGATAGAAATCCATTACATTAATCCCAACTTGGCCTACGTTAGTGCATCTGTGAATTCAGATCACCTTTACTTGTATTTTTTAAATGAAAAACAATTGCCTCTTCCAAAACTATTACAGAGGTCCCCCCTTAATGCTAAAAAAAAAAATGTGAATGCCTGAAACTACTCATAGTACTGAACCCTGCATATACTGTTTTTCCTATATATGCATACCTGTGATAAGTTTTAATTTATAAATTTGGCACAGTAAAATTTTAACACCAATAACTAAAAATAAAATAGAACTATAAAAATAAAATAGAATTATAAGTTCCCTGGTGGCCTAATGGTAGGATTTGGTGTTTCCGTTGTGGAGGCCCAGGTTCTATCTCTGGTTGGGAAACCATCCCGCATGCCACATGCTATGTGGTGCAGTCAAACTATTATCCAAAATATACATGTATAACAATATACTGTAACAAAAAGTATGTGAATGTAGGCTCTCTTTCAAAATATCTAATTGTATAAATTTAATGCTTTTTCTATCTTAACTAGGTACTTATTGTGCTCTGTGGCCTTAAGGAGTGAGATGTGGAAGCATAATTAGCTTGAATTTCTTTGGCCTTCTTTGAAATTTAACATATAGAAGATTTGTTCTTACCATAGATCTTAGCAATCTTAGAGTACATTTTTCCCCCTACTAGGTCTAGAACTTCTGTCTTTTCACTTAAAGGAAGCACTTTATGGTTTTTCTTTAGCATATCTGAATGGCCTCATTACTTCTCTTTTGTCTTGGGGCCATGATAGAGTAAAATAAGAGTTACCTGAACACAAGAACTGCAGTAAACATGACAGCTACTCAGTGACTAACAGGCGGATGATTCACATTCTGGATGGGACAGAGCAGGATAGTGTGAGATTTCATCACACAAGCCAGAATGATGCACAATTTAAAAATTAGGATATGTTTATCTGGAATTTTGCATTGAATATTTTTAGACCAGGTTTGACCATGGGTAACTAAATCTATGGAGAATGAAATAGCAGATAAGGGTGGACCATGGTACTTCTGCTTACACTTAAAATGTTAAGCAGTTAAAAATATAGATGAGGGAAGAAAAATAAAGCAGTGTGATTATGCATGGCAGCAAGATTCTTTGAGCTTAATGAGAGATATTTAAAAGTTATCCAGGAAAATTTTCTTCAACTTCAGCATTATTGACATTATTATTGTGGACCAGATAATTATTTATTGTAGTTAGTGGTCTTATGTGTGTGACTGGTCTCTAACCATTAAATGGTAGTGGAATCCTTGCCCCAACTAAACATATCTCCACAGATAACCAAAGGTCTTCAGTGTAGTGAGGGAACAAAAGGTTGAAAATGAGTAATATAGGAACAAAGACAGTTTTTAGTCAAAAATGAGAAAAGAGTATGTAGGATACTCCTGAGTATTCTATACCTGTGTATCCCATATATTGATTCTCCTGTGGTTTACCCATGACTTGTCTGCTCCCTTTATATATTCAAGCTATGAATTGGTCAGAGAAAATGAACAAGATAGTGGGAAAGGTAAGGACAAGTTAACTGAAACTCTTTAACAATTGATTCAATATAATAGAAGGTTGTGTGCTAGGCAGCCTATGAAGAGTTTGGTAGTAGAGAATAACCAAAGAATAATAACCAAGACAGAATAATTAAGAAAGGCCTGCAGGAGTAGTGATGGTAATCTTTTGGTGACAAGTACCACCTCCCATCATATAACCTTGCATCTTGAACTTTTAATCATTAGTGAATTCTATAGTATAAATCAGTCAAAATGCATATTTTTAGGACTTTTGTCCTAAAAATTTTTAAGTCTTTCCCACTATCCTGTACATTTTATCTGACCAGAAATTGAACCCATACCCCCTGCATTTGAAAGAAAAGTCTTGACCACTGGACCACCAGTTTCCTGGTGTGGGATGCAGGTTCAATTCCTCATCAGGGAACTAAGACCCTACAGGCCTTGTGGCCAAAAACTAAAACATAAAACAAGAGCAATATTGTAAGAAATTCAGTAAAGACTTAAAAATTTTAAAAGTAAAAATGTGTATTTTCATTTCATAAAAATTCAAAATGTCCATATATAAAATGTATATAT
>SJYQ01000444.1:516442-528254 GCA_006410935.1 Redunca redunca
AAATATTCCTCAGTATACTTTTAAACATCCAAATTGGTATTTTTGAAAGCTAGAAAAAGAAAAGATTCTAAATTCTATGATTTTATTGGCTTCTTTAAACCTTTAAATGTCATAGCAAACTTCTCATTGATATGAACTATGAGAGCTAAAGCATTTGGACCAGATGTATAGTCTTTGTTAGAATCTGGATCAAATTTTGTTATCAACTGAAACATCATACATATAATACTGTTGTTTGAGCAACAAAAGTTATTATACTCATTGCAGATCTATTTTATACAGGAATATTAATCTAGACTTAGCACAGCAGTTATATTTCTTGAAAATGTTTATAAAGCAAAAATTAAAGATTCCCCATTCCTTTTCTCTTACCATTTGACTACAGAGGGCATTTTACATCTTTGTGCACATAATTCTTAGCATTATTGTCATAATGCATGCAAGCATGCTGTCACTTCAATCATGTCTGACTCCCTGAGACCCTATGGACCATAACCTGGCAGGCTCCTCTGTCTATGGGATTTTCCAGGTAAGAAAACTGGAGTGAGTTGCCATGCCTTCCTCCAGGGGATCTTCCCTGATGCAGGGATTGAACCTGCCTCTCCTGTGGCTCCTGCATTGCAGGCAGTTTCTTTACTGCTGAGCCATGGGGAATTCCTATTGTCATAATGACCCTCTATAAAGTCCTATTTTTCATATCAATCCAAACAATGATTTGCACAAATCATCAGAAAACCAACATTATAGGTTTTTCAAGAGCAGGATGTTTAGAAACCAGGTCATAACAAGCATCACAAAGCAATTATCATCTGTCCCTGCCCAAAACCTGCGCCAGTTGTGCTTCTGCATTAAGCAACAACCTGAAGAACCAAAAATTAATCTAGAAGGTGGGGTAGAAGGTGGAATGACAATGGAGATTAGGGAACCATCTTCTTGCAATCATCTTCTGGCTACATACTAACCCCTCCAATCAAGAAACCCTACTGGTATTAATAGGAGATGAAAAAGAAGAGGGAAATTGACAGATTTGTTGCCATCCCTGGCACATCTATTATTGGTGAACAACCTTCTTGGACGCTGATGTGAATACATTTTAGAGAAGGTTTCTCACTAATCCATTCCATGCATAAGTACCATATTCTATCTATATGCCAAGCTTGGTGCTAGGTTTCATGTACATGGTATTGTAAGAGAGAAAATTATCCCTGCCTTCATGGAAGTGAAGTTCTTGTAATGACATGGTATTGCATTGATATGTTATTATGTAAGGCTATGAGAGGAAAGATCATTTTTGTATCATTTTATGTGTTAAAATTTTCAGGAAAGAAATATGCAAGTCTGGGGTCCATTGTCAGTAACCAGAAAAAATAAATTTCAAAGGACCATAATGCAGCAGTGTTCTCCACTGTGTGTATCATACATCTCTTCAAGTATGCCTAACTGTGTGAGATGGAAGCTGAGGGAACAACGCTAGAGTCTTTGTCTAGAAGATTTCTAGAATAAATGAAATGTTAACAATAAAATAAAATAAAACATATAGAGTTAAAATAGAGTACTGAAGATGGTGAGTCGAATATGATGATGTGATAAGGAAAAAGAGGACAGTTTGAATAGTCAATGAGTTAAACATGGAACTGTACTCACAAGGAATATATTTGAAACTGCTGAGAAATGAAGAATTTCCCAACAATTAACTTTTCAGCAGTGGAACAGTAGACTTCCTAAAATAGTGCATTTCATTCAAGTAGAGTCAATTTTCAAAGCATTGGGAAAAAGTTGATTGTTGACCTCTAAAATTCCCAATATAAAATCATATTATTAAAATAAATAGATAAGGGAGAACTAGAGTAGTCATCAAATGTGGGAAAATTCAAAATGTCAGTCTACTGAAAAGTATACAAATTCATATTGTAATTAAGGCATGAAAAAAGATATGGATAATGATTAAGGCAATCAATGTGACTAGAATATGAGATATCTCATTAATCATAGTCCAGCCAGATTTCAACATTAGAAAAATGCATCATCTTTAATTTCATAGTTACCATCCAATCCAAATAGAACAAAACATACAATTAAGCCATTTAAAATAGTTGGATTAGGTCACTGCATTTCTTGGTCAAACCCTTTCCTTTAAAAGACAATGGATTTCTTCATAGGAAACGCCTGTTGGCAGGCCTACTTTTGAATACTGCCCACTGATTTTTGGATCTTCCATAAAGGGAAAGTGCCCAACTGCCCTAAAATAGACATTTCTTCTTGAAGTAGCATGATTAGAATATAAAGTGTAAGATTTTCCACTGTTTTTGATCCCAGAGGGAAAGATTTCAACATTTCATCATGGCATATTACTACTGGTTTTGGGGAGATCCACCTCATCAAATTAAGGATGTTCCCTTTCATTCCTAGTTCACTGAGTGTTCTTTTATATAGGGGTTTAAATTTAATCATACATGTTTTCTCATCATAAGATCATTTGATTTTCCCTTGTATCTGTTAATATGGGTGAATTATACCAATTTTAAAATCTTAAACCACTCTTGTATTATAATATAAACCCCATTTGGTCATAATATGTTTAAGTTTCATAAATCATTAGCTATCAGTTTTTAAATACTTTTATAATTTTTTAATCAGAGAGATTTCCCTGTGGTTTCTCCTATGTGCATTTTCCTTATCAAATATTGATATCCAGATGATACTGACTTCATTAAAAAAGTTGGAAGTGACTCTTCTATTCTCTAGAAGTTTATGTAAGATTTCTATTATTTTTTCCCTATTTGGTAAAAATCCACTGGTGAAATGTCACTATTTAAAGAAGCTTGGTGAATAGTATACAGCATTCTAATATTTTTGTAATTTCCCGCATACCTATAATTATTTCAAAACTCTTTTTTTTAACATTTACTGGTGACACTTGATTTCCAGTTCTGCATGTAAGGTGCTTGGAAGATGCCACTCCATCTTAAACAGCAGTACAAAGCTCAACAAATTTTAAAATTAATAACTTTTGAGTAAGCAGGAAGGTCCTACTTATAGCATAGGAAACTCTAGTCAATGAAAGTGAAAGGGTTAGTCACTTAACCATGTCTGACTCTTTGCAACTGCATGGACTGTAGCCCTCCAGGCTCCTCTGTCCATGGAGTTCTCCAGGGCAAGAACACTGGAGTGAGTTGCCATTCCCTTCTTCAGGGGATCTTCCCAAAGCAGATATTGAACCCAGGTCTTCTGCATTGCAGGCAGATCCTTTGCCATCTTAGCTACCACAATATCCTGTGATAAACCATAATGGAAAAAATATTTTAAAAGAATGACAATATGTGTATTACTGAGTCACTTTGCTGTACAGAAGAAATTGGCACAATGTTGTAAACTAGCTATACTTCAATAAGGGCTTCATTGGTAGCTCAGCTGGTAAAGAACCCACCTGCAATGCAAGAGACTCCGGTTCAATTCCTGGGTCAGGAAGATCACCTGGAGAAGGGATAGGTTACCCACTCCAGTATTCATGGGCTTCCTTGGTCATTCAGACAGTAAAGAATCCACCTGCAATATGGGAGACCTGGGTTTGATCACTGGGTTGGGAAGATCCCCTGGAGGAGGGCATGGTAACCAACCCTAGTGTTCTTACCTGAAGAATCCCCATGGACAGAAGAGCCTGGCGGGTTACAGTCCACGGGTCACAAAGAATCAGAAGCAACTAAGCACAACACAGCATACTTAAATAATAAAAAAGAAAATTTTAGATCAATAACTTAATTAAGAGACAGGAGGGCATAGAGCAAACCTCTACCCCCAAAATTGGAGAAACAGGCAGGCAAATGTGGTGAATCACAGCTTACCAGAACACAGACTCACAAGCAGAAACCACCTGAGGATCCACGGTGGGAATGGGAAAACCTGAACTATAATTGTCAAATCATCAGAGCCTCAGTGTAAAAAACATGGCAGTTAAAAATTCCAGAGAAACCTATCATAGAGGATATCCCCCACAATACTGTGAAATTTACCTCCAGGAATCTGACCAGGTTCCTACAGTAAATATCAGTGAAAAATTTCCTCCTACTTCCAGGAGGAAGAGGGGCAACCATTTTGAAATGCACTAGAACACTATGTTGTTACTAACAAAAGCTGCCCTCAGGTGAAACTAGCTAGTAAATAGGTACTGCAAACTCTAGGGTAGCCACTAAAAAGTAAAATAAAAACAAAATAAATAAAAATCAATAAAAGAAGTGTAACCCGTAAAATAAGGAAGAAAAGAAAATGGAAACATATAAAATGCTCAATTAAACCAAAAAAGGCAACAAGGAGTGGAGAACAAAAATAGGAACAAAGAACAAAGGCAATATATAGAAAACTAATGAATAGAATCACATGCACACAATGAAAAGAATAGATATGAATCCCACTATACCAATGAACACTCTGAATGTCAATGGTTTAAATGTATCAAGAGAGAAAGAGAATATATATATACTTATAGCTGATTCACTTTGTCTTACAGCAGAATATAGCACAATATTGTAAAGCCAATATTGTAAATATTGTAAAGCCAATAAAAAATGCATCAGGAGACTGTCAGAGTGGACTAAAACCAGAATCCAATTTCTTTTTATCTAAAAGAAACCCACATTAAATATAAAAACACATATAGCTGAAAAGGAAATAGATGAAGAAAAATATATTAATATCATGCTAACATAAGAAAAAGAAAGCAGGCATAATTTTAGACAGCTGAAATAGCTAACTTCAGAATAAGGAAAGTTATCAAACATAAATATAGAAGTGTATTAGGTAATGATAAAGAGGTCAGTACTCCAAGCTAAATATTTATGCACCTGTTCTTGCCTGGAGAATCCCAGGGATGGGGGAGCCTGGTGGGCTGCCATCTATGGGGTCGCACAGAGTAGAACACGACTGAAGCGACTTAGAAGCAGCGACAGCAGCAACAATAGAGCATGATATTATGTGAGGCAAAAACTTCAGTTCAGTTCGGTTCAGTCACTCAGTCATGTTCAACTCTTTGCGACCCTGTGAACTGCAGCATGCCAGGCCTCCCTGTCCATCACCAACTCCCGGAGTCCACCCAAACCCATGTCCATCGACTCGGTGATGCCATCCAACTGTTTCATCCTCTGTCATCCCCTTCTCCTCCTGCCCTCAACCTTTCCTAGCATCAGGATCTTTTCAAACAAGTCAGCTCTTTGCAGCAGGTGGCCCAAGTATTAGAGTTTCAGCTTCAACATCAGTCCTTCCAATGAACACCCAGGACTGATCTCCTTTAGGATGGACTGGTTGGATAAATAAGCAGGGTGACAATATACAGCCTTAACATACATTTTTTCCTATTTGGAACCAGTCTTTTGTTCCATGTCCAGTTCTAACTGTTGCTTCCTGACCTGCATATAGGTTTCTCAAGAGGTAGGTCAGGTTGTCTGGTATTCCCATCTCAGAATTTTCCACAGTTTGTGCTACAAAGAGATATCAGTGAATCCAACATCATAGTTAGAGATTTCAAAACACCTCTATCAAAAATGAATATATTTGCCCTGCATGTAATCAATCCATTATGAGAATTTTTCTATAAAAATCATTCAGATCTTAAAAAAAAAAGAATATATCCACACATGCTATATTTAAAACGGATATCCAACAAGGGCCTACTGTATAGCACAGAGAACTCTGTTCAATATTATATAACAATCTAAATGGGAAAAGAATTTGAAAAGGAATAAGTTCATGTATAGGTATAACTGAATCACTTTGCTATACTCCTGAAAATAACTCAACATTGCAACACAACATTGCTATTCAACTATTCTCCAATATATTAAAAAAAAAAAAGTTTAAAAAAAGAACAGATCTGGCAGGTAAAAAGTCAGTAAGGACATAGTTGAACTCATCACCTTCAATCAATCAGATATAAATGACACCCTGATGGCTCAGATGGTAAAGAATCTGCATGCAGTGCAAGAGGCCTGGCTTCAGTTCCTGAGTCAGGAAGATCCCCTGGAAATGGAATGGCTACACTCCAGTATTCTTGCCTAGAGAATTCCACAGACAGAGGAGCCTAGCAGGCTACAGTCCATGGGGTCACAGAGTTGGACATGACTGAGGGAGTAAACTTTGGTTTTCATTTTTCATGGACAACTTAATCCAACTACAATGGAGCACACTGCTATTTCAAGCCCACATAGAATAATAACTAAAGCAGATAACATTTGGGGCCACAAAAACACAACTTTGCCATTTTAAAATAACTTAAATCATACAAAACTTCTCTGGTGGCTCAGTTGGTAAAGCGTCTGCCTACTATGCAGGAGACCTGGATTCAATCCCTGGGTTGGGAAGATTTCCTGGAGAAGGAAATGGCAACCCTCTCCAGTATTCTTGCTTGGAAAATCCCATGGACGGAGGACCCTGGTAGGTTACAGTCCATGGGGTTGCAAAGAGTCTGCCATGACTGAGCAACTTCACTTTCACTTTCAAATCATACAATGTCTGATCCCAGACTGCAATGAAATCAAACTATAAATTAATACAAGAAAATTAATGAGAAAATCTCAAAAATAGATGGAAATTAAACAACATATTTCTAATACATTACTTATACAAGAAGCATCAAATAAAATTTTTAAATGTTTTCAGTTCAGTTCAGTTCAGTTACTCAGTCGTGTCCAACTCTTTGCGACCCCATGAATCGCAGCTCGCCAGGACTCCCTGTTCATCACCATCTCCCAGAGTTCACTCAGACTCACATCCATCGAGTCCGTGATGCCATCCAGCCATCTCTTCCTCTGTCGTCCCCTTCCCTCCTGCCCCCAATCCCTCCCAGCATCAAAGTCTTTTCCAATGAGTCAACTCTTCGCATGAGGTGGCCAAAGTACTGGAGTTTCAGCTTTAGCATCATTCCTTCCAAAGAACACCCAGGGTTGATCTCCTTCAGAATGGACTGGTTGGATCTCCTTGCAGTCCAAGGGACTCTCAAGAGTCTTCTCCAACACCACAGTTCGAAAACATCAATTCTTCACAGTCCAACTCTCACATCCATACATGACCACAGGAAAAACCATAGCCTTGACTAGATGGACCTTAGTTGGCAAAGTAATGTCTCTGCTTTTGAATATACTATCTAGGTTGGTCATAACTTTTCTTCCAAAGAGTAAGCGTCTTTTAATTTCATGGCTGCAATCACCATCTGCAGTGATTTTGGAGCCCCTAGGGGAAATAAAAAGCAAAACTTTTCAAAATTTGTGGGATGCAGTGATAGTAGTACTTAGACCAAGATTAAGAAAGGTTTAAAATAAATAATCTAATGTTTCTACCTTAGAAAACTAGAAAAAGAACAACAAATTGAATACAAAGTAAGCAGAATAAAAGAAATAATAAAAATTAGAGCAAAACTCAATGGAGTTGAAAACAGAGAATTATTAAGAAACCAATCAGTAAAACCAAAATCTGGTTCTTTGAAAAGATCATTAAAACTGATAAGCCTCTAACTAGGCCAACAAAGAAAAAAGAGTGAAGACACAAATTACTAATATCACAAAAATAAAGTGGGTCATCTCTATAGATTCCATGGACATTAAAAAGATAAAAGAATATATTAAAGACTTTATGCCCATAAGTTTGATAACTTATATGGAAAAAAAAATTCTTNATAAACAATCTGAAAAGACTTATATCTAGTAATGAAATTGAATCAATAATTAACAATCTTCCAAATGAGAAACCCGAGGCCAGATGGAGTCACTGGTGAATTCTATCAAAGATTTAAGGAAGACATTATAACAATTCTCTAAATCTTTTTCTAAGAATAGAAAGAGAGAATAGTCTTAATTCATTCCATAAAACCAGCGTTGTCCTAATGTCAACAACAAGCAAAAACATTACAAGAAAAATCTACAGACCATTATCTCTCATAAACAAGAATGCAAAATTCTCAACAAATTATTAGTGGATGGAGTTCAACAATGCATAAGATGAATTACACACCACAGTCAAGTGGAATTTACCTTGGTATGAGAGGTTCATTCAATATTTAGAGATCAATTAATATAATTATTCACATCAACAGACAAAAAAGAAAAATAACATGGTCATATCAACAAATGCAGAAAAAGCAATTGACAAAATCCAATACTCATTTGTGATTTAAAAAAAAGAGAGAGAGAGAGAGAGAAGATGGGAACTTCTTAAACTTGATAAGGAGTGTCTTCAAAGAAACTTGCCATTAATATTGTACCTAAAATGTGAGACATTCAAAACTTTCCCATGTTAGCTGCAAGAAAATATGCTCCCTTTCTCCCTCCCATGTCCCCTCTCCCCACTCCTATTCAACATCATACTGGAAGTTCTAGTTAATGCAATAAAAGAAGGAGATCAAAGGGTATGCAAATTAGGAAGGAATAAACAAATTTTGGTTTTTAACTTGATTATGTAGAAAATTTGAAAAAGTTGGAAAAAAAAGACTGCTGAAATTAATAAATGATTATAGACAGATAATGATTTGGCTAAATGATTATAGCCAAACCACAATCACAGAAAACTAGCCATCTGATCACATGGACCACAGCCTTGCCTAACCCAAAGAATATATAAACCATGCCATGTAGGACCACCCAAGACAGACGTGTCATGGTGGGGGGAGTTCTGACAAAACGTGGTCCACTGGAGAAGGGAATGGCAAACCACTTCAGAATTCCTGCCTTGAGAACCCCATGAACAGAAGGAAAAGGCAAAAAGATAGGACACTGAAAGAAGAACTCTCCAGGTCTGCAGGTGCCCAATTTGCTACTGAAGATCAGTGGAGAAACAACTTCAGAGAGAATGAAGAGACGGAGCCAAAGGAAAAACAACACATAGTTGTGGATGTAACTGGTGATGGAAGTGAAGTCCAATACTGTAAAGAGCAATATTGCATAGGAACCTGGAATGGTGGGTCCATGAATCAAGGCAAATTGGAAGTGGTCAAACAGGAGATGGCAAGAGTGAACATCGACATTTTAGGAATAAGCGAACTAAAATGGACTGGAATGGGCGAATTTAACTCAGATAACCATTATCTCTACGACTGTGGGCAAGAATCCCTCAGAAGAAATGGAGTAGACATCATAGTCAGCAAGAGAGTCCGAAATGCAGTATTTGGATGCAATCTCAGAAACAACAGAATGATCTTTGTTTGTTTCTAAGGCAAACCATTAAATATCACAGTAATCCAAATCTATGCCCCAAACAGTAATGCTGAAGAAGCTGAATGATTCTATGAAGATCTACAAGACATTCTAGAATTAACACCCAAAAAAGATTTCCTTTTCATTATATGGGACTGTAATGCAAAAGTAGCAGGTCAAGAAATACCTGGAGTAATGGGCAAATTTGGCCTTGAAGTATAGAATGAAGCAGAACAAAAACTAATAGAGTTTAGCCAACAGAACAAACTAGTCATTGCAAACACCCTCTTCCAACAACACAAGAGAAGACTTTACACATTGACATCACCAGATGGTCAATACCAAAATCAAATTGATTATATTCTTGTAACCAAAAATGGAGAAGCTCTTTACAGTCAACAAAAATAAGATTGGGAGCTGGCTGTGGCTCAGAACTCCTTATTGCCAAAGTCAGACTTAAATTGAAGAAAATAGGGAAAATCACTAGACTACTCAGTTCAGTTCAGTTCAGTCGCTCAGTCGTGTCCGACTCCTTGCAACCCCATGAATCACATCAAGCCAGGCCTCCCTGTCCATCACCAACTCCCAGAGTTCACTCAGACTCACGTCCATCGAGTCGCTGATGCCATCCAGCCATCTCATCCTCTGTCATCCCCTTTTGCTTTTGCCCCCAATCCCTCCCAGCATCAGAGTCTTTTCCAATGAGTTAACTCTTCGCATGAGGTGGCCAAAGTACTGGTGTTTCAGCTTTAGCATCATTCCTTCCAAAGAACACCCAGGACTGATCTCCTTTAGAATGGACTGCTTGGATATCCTTGCAGTTCAAGGGACTCTCAAGAGTCTTCTCCAACACCACAGTTCAAAAACATCAATTTTTCAGTACTCAGCTTTCTTCACAGTCCAGCTCTCACATCCATACATGACTGCTGGAAAAACCATATCCTTGACTAGATGGACCTTTGTTGGCAAAGTAATGTCTCTGCTTTTCAACATGCTATCTAGGTTGGTCATAACTTTTCTTCCAGAGAGTAATTTTATGGCTTCAGTCACCATCTTCAGTGATTTTGGAGCCAAAAAAAAAAAATAAAGTCTGACACTGTTTCCACTGTTTCCCCATCTATTTCCCATGAAGTGATGGAACCAGATGCCATGATCTTAGTTTTCTGGATGTTGAGCTGACAGCATGTGGTCCACAGGAGAAGGGAATGGCAAACCACTTCAGTATTCTTGCCTTGAGAACCCCATGAACAGTATGAAAAGGCTTAATGATAGGATACTGAAAGAGGAAATCCCCAGGTCAGTAGGTGCCCAATATGCTACTGGAGATCAATGGACAAATAACTCCAGAAAGAATGAAGGGATGAAGCCAAAGCAAAAACAATATCCAGTTGTGGATGTGACTGGTGATAGAAGCAAGGTCTGATGCTGTAAAGAACAATATTGCATAGGAACCTGGAATGTCAGGTCCATGAATCAAGGCAAATTGGAAGTGGTCAAACAGGAGATGGCAAGAGTGAACATCGACATTCTAGGAATCAGTAAACTAAAATGGACTGGAATGGGTGAATTTAACTCAGATGACCACTATATCTACTACTGTGGGCAGGAATCCCTTAGAAGAAATGAAGTAGCCATCATTATCAATAAAAGAATCCGATATGCAGTACTTGGAGGCAATCTCAAAAACGACAGAATGATCTCTGTTCATTTCCAAGGCAAATCATTCAATATCACAGTAATCCAAGTCTATGCCCCAACCAGTAACGTTGAATAAGAAAGTTGAAAGGTTCTATGAAGACCTGTAAGACCTTTTAGAACTAACACCCAGAAAAGATGAGCTTTTCATTATAGGGGACTGGAATGCAAAAGTAGAAAGTCAAGAAACTCCTGGAGTAACAGGTAAATTTGGCCTTGGAATACAGAATGAAGCAGGGCAAAGACTAATATAGTTTTGCCAAGAGAACGCACTGGTCATAGGAAACACCTTCTTCCAACAACATAAGAGTAGACTCTACACATGGACGTCACCAGATGGTCAGCACCGAAATCAGATTGATTATATTCTTTGCATCCAAAGATGGAGAAGCTCTATACAGTCAGCTAAAACAAGACCGGGAGCTGACTGTGGCTCAGATCATGAGTTCCTTATGGCCAAATTCAGACTTAAATTAAAGAAAGTAGGCAAAACCAATAGACCATTCAGGTATGACCTAAATCAAATCCCTTATTATTATACAGTAGAAGTGAGAAACAGATTTAAGGGACTAGATCTGCTAGATAGAGTGCCTGATGAACTATGGACGGAGGTTCATGACATTGTACAGGAGACAAGGATCAAGACCATCCCCATGGAAAAGAAATGCAAAAAAAAGCAAAATGGCTGTCTGGAAAGGCCTTACTAATAGCTGTAAAAGAAGAGAAGCAAAAAGCAAAGGAGAAAAGGAAAGATATAAGCATCTGAATGCAGAGTTCCAAAGAATAACAAGAAGAGATAAGAAAGCCTTGTTCAGTGACCAATGCAAAGAAATAGAGGAAAACAACAGAATGGGGAAGTCTAGAGATCTCTTCAAGAAAATTAGAGGTACCAAGGGAACATTTCATGCAAACATGGGCTCAATAAAGGACAGAAATGGTATGGA
>SJYQ01000444.1:535380-579934 GCA_006410935.1 Redunca redunca
AAATCCCTTGCATTCCTATACACTAATAATGACAAAGTAGAAAAAGAAATTAAGGAAACAATTCCATTCACCATTGCAACGAAAAGGATAAACAGTATATTAAAAAATAGAGACATTACTTTGCCAACAAAGGTCTGTCTAGTCAAAGCTATGGTTTTTCCAATAGTCATGTATGGATGTTAGAGTTGGACTCTAAAGAAAACTGAGCACCAAAGAATTGTTGCTTTTGAACTGTGGTTTTGGAGAAGGCTCTTCAGAGTCCCTTGGACAGCAATGAGGTCCAACCAGTCCATCCTGAAGGAAATCAGTCCTCAGTGTTCATTGGAAGCACTGATGCTGAAGCTGAAACCAATACTTTGGCCATCTCATGCAAAGAGCTGACTCATTGGAAAAGACCCTGATGCGGGGAAAGATTGAAGGCGGGAGGAGAAGGGGACGACAGAGGATGAGATGGTTAGATGGCATCACCGGCTCGATGGACATTAGTTTGAGCAAGCTCCAGGAGTTGGTGATGGACAGGGAAGCCCGGTGTGCTGCAGCCCTGGGGTCGCAAAGAGTCAGACACGACTGAGTGACTGAACTGACCTACAGCCAGACTGTATGATACAAGTTTAACATACAATTGTTTCCCTTTACACCAGCAATGATGTGGAATTTAAATTAAAAACACAATACCATTTATGTTGGCACTCCTTCAAAAGGCAATATTTAATTATAAAACTAATAAAATATTTTGTACATATCACTGTGTGCATAGTCGCTTCAGTTGTGTCCTATTCTGTGTGATCCTATGGACTGTAGCCTGCCAGGCTCCTCTGTCCATGGGATTTTCTAGGCAAGAATACTGCAGTAGGTTGCCATTTCCTTCTCCATGGGATCTTTCCTACCCAGGTATTGAACCCATGTCTGTTAAGTGTTTTGCATTGGCAGGTGGGTTATTTACAAAATGCCAAGGAAAGCAAAATTCTAATTAATCAAATCATCCAAATACGTGGGGAGTTCCAAGTTCGTGGATCAGAAGACTCAGAATTGGCAAGATGTCAGTTTTTCTCAATTTGATATCAAGATTCAGTACAATTTCAATCAAAATACCAGCAAACTAGTTTTGTGGATATAGACAGACTAATTCTAAAGTTTCTGTGCTCACATGCTACTTTGCTTCAGGTATGTCTGACTCTTTGTGATGTTATGGACCATAGCCCACCAGGCTCCTCTGTCCATGGGATTCTCCAGGCAAGAATACTAGAGTGGGCTGCTATCCCCTCCTCCAGGGAATCTTCTTGACCCACCACTTCTCTTACATCTCCTGCATTGGTAGGCAGGTTCTTGACCACTAGTGACACATGGGTAGCCCTCTAAAGTTTCCACAGAGAGGCAAATGACTCAGCATAGTCAACACAATATTGATGAACAAAAACAAATTTGGAGGACTGATGCTACCATACTTCAAGACTTAATATAGAGCTTCAGTGATCAAGATTGTGTGATTTCAGTGAAATAATAGACAAATAGATCAATGGGCCTGAGCAGAGATCCAGAAATAGACCTGTACAAATATAGTCAGCTGATCTTGACAAGGAACAAAATCAATACAATGGTGCAAAGACAGTCTTTTCAACAAACAGTACTAGAACAACTGGACATACACATACACACACAAAAGAATCAAAACAAATCTTACATCCTTCACACAAATTGATGCAAAATGAATCACAGATCTAAATGTAAAATGCAAAACTTTAAAACTTTTAGGAAATAACAGATGAAAAACCTTCAATATGGCAATGTGTTTTTACAAAACCGGAGGCGGAATTAATGAAATAAAGAAAGAAATAATAGCTGGATGATATTAAAAAAAAAATTTAATCTCCTTTGTGAAAGACACTAACAAGAGAATGACAAATCACAGACTATGCCAAATATTTACAAAAGAGCTATCTGATAAAAGACTTATCCAAAGTGTACAAAGAACTCTTAAAACCCAGCAATAAGAAAATGCACTTTATTTTTTAAATGGGCAGAAAACTATTAGAATGGCTAAGATCCCAAACCCTGGCAATACCAAATTCTGGCAAGGACTGAAGCGATAGGAACTCTTATTGCAGGTGAAAATGCAAAATGGTATAGCCATTTTTTTGGAAGACAGTTTGGTAGTTTCTTAGAAAATTAAGCATACTCTTATGATACTATCTGATGGGAGGGATTGGGGGCAGGAGGAGAAGGGGACAACAGAGGATGAGATGGCTGGATGGCATCACGTACTCGATGGACATGAGTCTGAGTGAACTCCGGGAGTTGGTGATGGACAGGGAGGCCTGGCGTGCTGCGATTCATGGGGTCACAAAGAGTTGGACACGACTGAGCGACTGAACTGAACTGAACTATGATACTATCTAGCAATTGTGCTCCTTAGTATTTACCCAGAGGAGTTGAAAACTCATATTTATGCAAAAATCTGTTAATTAATGTTTATAGTAGCTTCATTCTTACTTGTCACAACTTGGAGGCAACCAGGATGTCCTTCAGTAGCTTAATGGATAAATAAATTGTGACAAACCAGACAATGGAATATTATTCAACACTAAAAAGAGATGATCTAGTAAGTCATCTAAAGAATCTTTATTGAGCGTTACTAAGTAAGAGTTGCCAATCTAAAATAGCTAGATACCACATGATTCCAACTGTACATGTATCCTTATGTCTCTGTGTCTGTTGCAATTGGTTTTTCAATTCACCATCCAACTTCTGGGTTAGTAAGAGGGTTTGCAATGTATAACCTCTTTTTCCTGAATGTTGATCTCCAAGGAAAACCTAATGAGAGGGGGTTCATAAGTTATCCTTCCTGACTAGAGGGTCTCCAGCCAATAAGAGGCTTGGACTAAACATTGGATTTTTTTGCTCTTCAAATTGTGAAAGTTTTATATATTTCAATAAAGAGGAGGTAAAATAAACTCACGTTCAGTCTCTCTCTCTGAAAACCTACAAATAAATGCCAATAGAAACTATAACAATGAAATCACAGTATAGTTAGGAAAATGCCAGTCAGAATATACCCAAAGAACTAAAATATCAACATGGGAAATAAAAAGCTACAATCTGAAATAATAAATTATTAAAAATGTTAGACTGACTCCATCACATATTTGATATATCTAAATGTGTCTAATAAAATGTTGTTTAAAAAATAATTTTTTGAAGAGCAAGAAATGTAATTTTAAGTTCATCTTTTCCAGCTTTTTCCTCTTTGAAAAGACACTTTATTTTTCTTTGATCTCAGCTCCTATCTCCAAAATGAGCTGTGGTATACATGAGGTTCTGTAAAGTTCTTGAGCATAGTTTTTATGTGCAGAAAAGTTGATCTCGATATTTAACCAAACCACAATGAATTTAATAATGTTGAACTTCAAGAAACTGATTTTTCTATAATTTACTTTGTGTTCATGTTTAAAAGCACAGTAAAGTTTAGTAATTGCTTCCAAAGAACTTTTGAGTGATATTGTTGACAATAACAAAATCCTTAAAATTTTTTAAACATTTAAACTAAATTTAAATATTTAGATTCCAGTTTCACTAGTATTTCAATTGTTTGAGCATCTAATCTCTTCAATTCATCAGTGCAGTTCAGCTCAGCCCCTTAGTGATGTACGACTCTGCGACCCCATGGACTGTAGCAATCCAGCCCTCCCTGTCCATAACCAAATCCCGGAATTTACTCAAACTAATGTCCATTGAGTCAGTGATGCCATCCAACCATCTCATCCTGTCATCCCTTTCTTCTCCTGCCTTCAATCTTTCCCAGCATAAGGGTCTTTTCAAATGAGTCAGCTCTTTGCATCAGGTGGCCAAAGTAATGGAGTTTCAGCTTCAACATCAGTCCTTCCAGTGAATATTCAGGACTGATTTCCTTTAGGATGGACTGGTTGGATCTCCTTGCAGTCCAAGGGACTCTCAAGAGTCTTCTCCAACACCACAGTTCAAAAAAGTTAATCCTTAGGTGCTCAGCTTTCTTTATAGTCCAACTCTTACATCCATACATGACTACTGAAAAAACCATAGCTTTAACTAGGTGGACCTTTGTTGGCAAAGTAATGTCTCTGCTTTTCAATATACTGTCTAGGTTGGTCATAATTTTTCTCCTAAGAAGCAAACATCTTTTAATTTTATGGCTGCAGTCACCATCTGCAGTGATTTTGGAGCCCCCCAAAATGAAGGCTGTCACTGTTTCCCCATCTATTTGCCATGAAGTGATGGGACCAGATGACATGATCTTAGTTTTCTGAACATTGAGTTTTAAGCCAACTTTTTCACTCTCCTCTTTCATTTTCAGCAAAAAATTCTTTAGTTCTTCACTTTTTGCCATAAGTGTGGTTTCATCTGCATATCTGAGGTTATTGATATTTCTCCCTGCAATCCTGATTCCAGCTTGTGCTTCATCCAGCCCAGTTTTCTCATGATTTACTCTGCATATAAGTTAAATAAGCAAGGTGACAATATACAGCCTTGACATACACCTTTCCCTATTTGGAACCAGTCTGTTGTTCCATGTCCAGTTCTAACTGTGGCTTCCTGACCTGCATACAGGTTTCTCAAGGGGCAGGTAAGGTGGTCTGGTATTCCCATCTCTTGAAGAATTCATACATACATTGTATGAATTCAATTCATACAGATATAATATTTTAAAATTAAATTTTGCTGACATGTATACTCTTAAATGATTCACTTCTACATATAAGCTTGTTTTTGTTGTTCTGTGGCTATGTTGTGACCAAGTCTGTGACCTGTGGACTGTGCAACACTCCAGCTTCCCTCTCCTTCTCTATCTCTGTCTCTATCTCTGGACTTTGCTCAAAATGATATCCATTGAGTTGATGATGCCATCCAATCATCTTGTACTCTCTTGCTCTTTTCCCTTCCTGTCCTCAATCTTTCTGAGCATCAGGGTCTTTTCCAGTGAGTCAACTCTTTGTATCAGGTGGCCAAAATATTGGAGCTTCAACTTCAGCATCAGTCCATACAATGAATATTCAGGGATGATTTCCTTATGACTGGTTTGATACCCTTGCTGTCCAAGGTACACTCAAGAGTCTTCTCCAGACCACAATTCAAAAACATCAAACTTAGAAAAAATAAATGATTGCTTAACTATAAATTTTAAAACTGAATTTATTGTGCATTTTAATAGGCTAAATTTTCTTAAATATTACAAAATTATACTAAACTAGTACACATTTTTCAATGAAATGTTATTAATACTACTATTTTTATATTTCTAAAGATTTTATACATTAAAACATTTTATGCTTTATGCCTACTTATGCCATTGTTTTCTCTTAGTAGCTAAGTCATGTCCAACTCTTTTGTGACCCCACAGACTGTAGCCTGCCAGGCTCCTCTCTCCATGGGATTTTCCAGGCAAGAATACTATATTGGGTTGCCATTTTCTTCTCCAGGAAATCTTCTGAACCCTCAAACCCGTGTTTCCTGCATTATCAGGTGTATTGTTTACCACTGAGCCACCAGGGAAACCCTATATCTTATTGAAATTGATACCTACTCAGAGAAGAAAAGAATCCCCAGCCTAGCTAGTTAAAGCCATTTCCCATTAGACTTGGACAAGCATAGTGTTTAGAACTACACAAAATGTTATATAAAAATTTGGAAATGCCTCTCCAGGATCCTTCAGGGTAATAAGCATGGGAGTTTTTGTCAAGGGTTTGACTGGATTCTTATGGCAGAGATGAATGGATGCTCTAAACTCTTACAGTTACTTTGACAGCTAACCCATAATTACAAGAGGAAGTGGCCTTTTTCAAAGACATCACTGTATGTATATCAAATATGTCACATATATTTCATAATATATGAAGTTTATATCTCCAAACTGGGTTCATCTCAGGTTTTGATCTTGCCATTTCTTTGACTCTTAATGAATTAAAAATATCTTCTGCCTGGGCATAAAAGACTTGAAATTTAGTGGATGCCAGAATTATTAACATTTTATCTTGGGACTGTTCAACCATTATAAATTTAAAATTATATCTTTTTAAACTTTGTTTATGTTTCATAGCTTTACCTGAAAACTCAGTGGCAATTTCCACAGTCATTCTAATGAGAGTTTATTATCAGTAGTCTGAAGATACTGGAAGTGTACCTTACAGAAACCTGGATTTTCTAGAATGGATATAGGATTTTCCTCTATGGTTCTGGATAACAGAATTCATTTGAGTGTAGGTATTCATTGGTCTGCCCCACTGAAACTCCCACTGAAAAACAAAAATAGAATCCAAATTCTTAATTTTCCTGTTTCACTCAACTATTATATACCTCACACAAACCCAAACACAGGGAAATAAATGTTACCATTATTCTGAAAGTTTCCATTAGTCTTTTTTTTAAGCTTCATATTTGAACCCCTAAGATATCTTCATGTATCCTAACCAAGCTCCATCTCCTCACCTTAAAGAAGTTTATCTATGTTTTGATTACACAATAGCATATTTTTATGATTATTTTAAAAGGAAATAAATGCATGCTTATATAAGCAGCACTATTTTATTGTGATTTTAAAAAGCATAACATGAAATCTACCCTAACATCTTAATTTAAAATGTAGTATTTCAGGTGGCCAACATTCAAGAAAAGAGCAAACTTCAAAAAATACCCTTTCTTTTCTGTCTTCCCCACTAGATTATTAAATTCCTTAGGGAAAGAACCATTTTTTTGTTCTCTATTGTATTCCAAACATTCACCACAGGATCTGAATGTATAAGATAGTCAAGAAGTACTTTATAAATAAACGTTATATATTATTAAAAATAAAATAAAATGTAGTATTGTTAGCTATATGCATACTACTGTAAAGCATAGCTCTAGAACTTTTTATTTGGCATGACTGAAACTCTATACTCATTGAATCGCCACTTCTCTTTCCTCCCTGCCCCTAGGCCCTACCAGCCACGATTCTACTTTCTCCTTCTAAGAGTTTGCATACTTTAGATAACTCATAGAGGTGAAATCATGCACTTATATTTACTTAACTTAACATAATGTCTTCAACATTCATCCTTGCTGTAGCAAATGATAAAATACCCCTCTTTTGTAAGACTGCATACCATTCCATTCTATGTATATACCATATTTTCTTTATTCATCTGTCATGGACATTTAGGTTGTTTCAATCTCTTCGTTATTCCTTATAATACATTTATAAGAACATAGAATGAAATATAAAATGAATAGTGAAGAGAATGGTACCACTAGTAACAATAGTTGATGCTTGGAGCATCAGACTGAATTGGAGTGAAAGAGAATTGCTCTTAGTAATTTTTTCTTTTTCTAACTCTAGAAAAGCCAAGGTTAGCCCCAGAAAAGTGAAAGTGGTAATTCCATTTTTGTTAAAGAGCAGGTTTCTTGTTCCTTCTAAGTGGGGTGAATGAATCTTTGAAGCACAATGCAGATTTGGGGGATGTGGGAGTTCAGTGTCTCTTTCAGACCTGGGGAGGCTTTTTGCCTCCCAAGAAAATGGACATTATGCGTGAATTTAGTGTTTCTCTGGGTAGAACTTGTGGTTCATCTCCACAGCTGTTTCTGAGAAGGGAAGTGATGAATGTTAGAGGATCTGAAAACACAGGTCACTCTGGACCCAAACTAAATACAGACCTCAAAACAATGAGCCTCTGTCTGAATGCATCCTGGCTCCCAGAGTGGCTCCTTAACCAGCCTACTTTTCAGTGGCTATCCCAAGCTACTGGGTCTGAAGCAAAATAAAAAATAACATCCAAGCTCTCAGCTTTCAGCATTAGATATACAGACCAGGTTCCAACGAGGAGATACAGAAAGCCTGCTCATCCTCTCTCTCTCTCTCTCAGTCTCTCTCCATCTCTCTCTGTTTCTCAGTCTCTGTCTTTCTCTTCCACAGTGTGTGTGAATCTGGACACTAAAAGTATTCACAAAGAAATGCTATGTTTAAACTGCTATGCTTAAAACTGGATCATGACTGGGAATGAGAGAACCCTTGACCTTTCCAATCAGCACGTAAAGTAATGTGGGCTTTGCTGCTTCCATTCTCACAAGACTTCCATTGTCAAGTTTCTATTCCTTACTCCTGTTGAGAGAAACTACCCAAAATGTGAAATAGGCAAAAGGATAATTGTATGTTCAGTCCATTATTTAGCTACCCAACCAAGAATTAGTTCATTTTCTAGACTGGAAGTCAGCAAACTTCTCCTCCTGAAGGTAAGATAGAACATAATTTAGGCTTTAAGGCCACATGTTGCTTTCTCACAACTCTTCAGCTCTGCCATCATCAAACAAAATAACCATGGCCAACACAAATGAATAGGTATAGCTTTGTTCCAAAGAAACTTTATTTATTTTTTTTTAAATCATTTGTAAAAACAGATGGCCAGAGGATTTTGGCCCCCTGTAATTTACTAACCTTTGCTCTGTTAAAGAAAAAGGATCCTTGTCTGATTTGCTATTTGCACTTGATAAAGGTCTAGGTTACAAGTTAATTTGGTAGATATTGATCCTATAGAGTTGAAGTTATTGTTTTCTGGTAGAAAAGAAAACCCCAAAGGTTAGGATTGGAAGGTTTTGATTCTAACTTCAAAAGTAAAATTTCATTTTAGTGTGCCTTTCCTGATGGGCTGTATGTATCTTGATCATCAATGTTTTTTTGATCCAACTCTGCCATCCTTCCTAATTTGTGAGTTATATACATGAATTAGTGTTAATTCTACATTTATTTGAAAATCATGTTTTTAACTCCCTGAAGATTAAACATTATCTTCCTTATAGGCCCTTATATACTTCTCCCTTATATGCCCATAATATGGCACAAATGACTTGACCTTTGCACAAAACCTTGAAACACTGATATTTACCTCACTTACCACCACCACTACTCCACACTCAATGATAGCTTCCCAGCACAGCCTTCATCAGCTCCCTTAGTTTCCACTTGATTAATTACATGGCCACTTATTTCTCTCCCAGATCCCCTACCTAGTTCATTGATACATCTAGATTTGAAGCAACCCTACCAGCATTCAATACTCAGCATGAAGAGCAAGTCTCAAAAACATGAGGGAAAAAGGCAAGGAGGGTGTGAGGCCTTTTTTCATACCACAGACAAACTCACTAGGCTCCTGTAAGATTGTACTGACTTCACCTAGATTCCCGATGCCACCTCCAGTACTCTCTGTGTAACCAGATATACTCTCTCAATGGACAGGAAATCATTTTCACAGCATTAAAGTGAGATAATTCACCAGTATAAAGCTTTGAGGTATTTCCAAGCTCTGCTATTCTGTGTGTGCTCGTGGAAAAGTGAATTGCTTGGCATCCTCTCCTCTCATTCATCCCATCCACACATGAAGGAATAATGGATTCCGGTAAGGAACATATGCAAATTGTCTGAAATCTTTCTAGAGTGAAATGTTATATATGTGTGTGTGTGTGTGTGTGTGTGTGTGTGTGTGTACATATACATATGCAATTACTTTTTAGAAAATGAGGAGAAATTTTATATAAAAAGTAGCTCTCCTTTAGCTCTGACTTGAACACAAGATCAGGATTGGATCTGATTTATTTTAAGGACTATTTAAAAACTGCAGTAGTACACATCCACCATTTTCAACTGTAAACTGGGCTTCCTAGGTGGCTCAATGGATAAAGAATTCACCTCCAATGTGGGAGATGCAGGAGACACAGGTTTGATCCCTGTGTTGGGAAGATCCCCTGGAGGAGGGCATGGCAACCCACTCCAGTATTTTTGCCTAGAGGATCCCATGAACAGGAGAGCCTGCCAGGCTACAGTCCGTAGGGTCATAGAGAGTTGGACACAATGGAAGTGACTGAGCACACAGGCACACCATTTTCAACTCTAACTTCAACAGCTCACTTCCTCTGATTCTTGTCATGTCTTCAAGCATCATATCTATACAGATAACTCCCTGTCTCTATTTCCAGGTTACACTGTTCTTCCCAGCACCAGCCCTCCATTTGCAAAAGTCTTTGAACATCTCCATCTCTCCCAGGCGTGTTCCTCTCCCTTATATGCCCATGCTATGGACAAGACTGAGGGACTGAACTGAACTGAACTGATGGCACCAATGACTTGACCTTTGCTCAAAACCTTAAAAACATTGACATTTCCCTCACTTACTACCACCACTATTCCATACTCACTGATAGCTTCCCAGCACAACCTTCATCAGCTTCCTTAGTTTCCAGTGATCAATTACATGGCCACTTCTTTCTCTCCCAGATCCCCTACCTAGTCCGTTGATACTGCACACAGTCACAGACTAAGGTTCTTAAACACACATGTTGTTATGCCTCTCTTGTTTATCCCTGACCAAAAAGTGTTGGCTGTTTCCTATCATTGAGGAAAGAAACTCCAAACCTAAGACCCCACCTAACCTACATACCATTCCCATCATAGATTCACTTGAACTGCCTTTAAGGTCTTGTTTATTCTGTTATCTCTCCTTGAAATACATTTTACCACAGCCTTCTCAGATTCCTGTGTTTCCACATGTCCCAATATTGCCTGAAGGTCTCTTCAGCTCTCACTAAAGAAAACAATTTCCCCTTCTTCAAGTTCTCTCTTCTTTAGCTGTTTTCTCCCATATTAACATTCATAGACTTCTTAAGTGTTAGCAGGCCACAAAGTGTATGATAGAGTCTGAAAGTTTTCAACTGGCCCCTTAGCGTTGACATTTGTCATCTCTGTGACCTTTGTAACCAACTAAATTATTCCATGCCTTAATTTTTACATTATCTGTAAAAATAATACAATAGCATCTACTTCTCCAGGCTTCTGCAGAAATTAAATTGGCTGATAGTATCATTCACATGACTCCTAAACATTCCATTTTCTATCTCTAAGTCTGCCTTCTAATATTTAAAACTATTTCATGAGGGCCTAGAGAAGGATAGACATGAATCTGAGCAAACTCCAGGATGTAGGGAAGAACAGGGAAGTCTGGCATGCTGTAGTCCATGGGGTCACAAAGAGTCAGACAAGACTGAGCCACTGAACAATAATAGAGAAGGATTGTTTTTTAGCTGCTCAGCATTCTTTTCACCTTCTTTTGGTAACTGCCTTCTGGGTCATTATTTTCTGTCACTGGTCACAGTCCTGGAGTGGCTATAAATCAAAAGGCCTGGCCTTCCCTGCTAAGCTTTTAGGGACATTACTTAAGCAGGGCAAATTGGACTTTCTGTCTTGGGACTTTGTTCCTTGACCTGAGTAATGAAAGGTTGTAAAACTAATATCTAGAGTATTTTCACTTCAACCTTAGGTCCCTAACAAAATTTTTATATAGGTGCTCTTACTGAGATCACTGATTTTGTCCATTCTGATTCTGATTTTCACTTACTCCATCTTTTGTCTTTGCCTTCAGGCCTGCAAATCCATGTAATAAATTTCATTTCTGCTTTAGTTAGCAGAAATGAATTCTGTTGCTTGCAACCAAAGAAACTTAGCACAGAATTATACATCAATCTTTTAATCTCCAATAGTCAAAACCCAATGTTTAGCACTTAAAGTCTTCAGTAAATTTTTCTGATATAGAAAAATTCTTCAACTTCTGTTGGACTTGTCTGTACTCATTTTAGTTTATGTATACTTTCTTAAAGTGAAAGTGAAGTCGCTCAGTCGTGTCCAACTCTTTGCGACCCCATGGGCTGTAGCCTACCAGGCTCCTCTGTCCATGGGATTTTCCAGGCAATAGTCCTGGAGTGGATTGTCATATACTTTCTTAATTTCACAATAAATCAGGATTCTTGCATGCTTCGTTTTACTTCTATTCTAAAAATCAAATATGTGTGCCCATGCTGTTCCAAAAATAATTTAAGATATTTACATTTATATAGAAAACTGAGACAATGGAGAAAATGTTTAAAAAGGTGGGACTTTTCTCACAAAGAAAGTTATAAAAACAATAAACTAAAAAGTTCACTATCTTGATGATTGGGTTAATTTCAAACACTTCATTTCTGGCTCAGTATTGTGTACTGTAGCAATCCCATAGACTCACCTGTGAAGTTTTTTGTTGTTGTTGCTGTTTTAAATACAGGTGATTTACTCTCACCAAAGAGCAGTTTGACCTGAAGCTCTGGGCACAGGACCTGGGATGCAGGTCTTAAATTATTTTTTAAATGCTCCTAGTTGGTTCTAATGCACAATAAGAATTGAGAGTTTGAAAATCATGGGGCCAGTCAATTTTGTAATATGCTTAAAATGGAATATTGATCTTCAAATCAATACAAATCATCTCAATACTTTTCAAGTGTAGAAAATTCTGTGTAAGTTTCAGAACAAAACTTTAAGCACAAAAGATTCAGGAAAATAAACTCTCGTGAAAAACACTAATACTCTACAGTTATTTTTCCATAAAAATAAAATAATGCCAAGTACTAGGCCTCTTCCAAGTAACAAATCTTTAAAACCCAAGTGAAATTTTAAAACCACTCCTTCAAATAGCATCCATCCGGTAGGTAGATGTCCTGTTTTAGTTTATTTCCATTTCTGTTTGGTGGAGTTCGTGGGATATTTCTAGAACCAATGAGCAATTAGGATTTGGATGCCAATTTAGGTGTTTGATTTAGAAATTGAGCCTTTGAAAACCATGAGTTCCAAATACAGGGCAAGCCTTCCTTATTATGCTACCCCAGAAACTGGCAACAAAAACTCTCTCAAAACATTTATAAATGTTGGAGCCATCTCTGGGCTGCAGGTGGAGCACATACAGCTGCCAGAAAAAGTAAGACACCTGCTGTGTCCTTGAGTGCCCTTAGATGGGTGGTGACAGGAGAACAATGGGATCTGCTGTGGTATAAATCTAGGGAGTAGTTATAAATCAGTGTATTCAAGAGCACTGTTGGGAGACCTTTCTGAAAAGGCATGCACAGGGGACCCTGGTAGTAAGAAATCAGGCCTGATAGCCCTAGGTGGCTTTTGTTAAATGTATAAGACCACTGGACAAGTTGTGCACCTGCCATAATCAGTCATGAACACTTTGGGAGACATTACTTCATCAGACACATAATCAACTACTTATTTTACTCAAGTCAACGGATGTTTATGGATATCTACTGCCCATGTGACATTGCAGTAGGCTGAGGGGCATCAATCTCAAAGGTAAGTGTGCAAAAGAGTGATGTGAAAGCCTTACTAAAAGACAGATCTCTGAGCCTCAATCTCAAATATTCTGATTTACAAGGATTGTGGAGTGATCAGGAATCTCATTTTAGCACTCAGGGATAATGAAGATGTGGATGGTCAAAGAACAACACTAAGATATCTATGAAGACTTATTCTATGCCTCCCTTAAAAATAGCTTAATTTGAGGGAAGAGGAGAATTTAAGAAAGATCCAAGTCAGTTAGGACTCTAGCAGAGGGTTTTGGCTGCAATAAGGGAGCCTCAAAGAACAGGGAGTGAAGAGAAAGTCCTGAGTGCTCTCTACCCCAGAAGATGGGGAAAGCCACAAGGAAGAGAAGATGAGCAATAGCTAAGAACCAACCTCATAATTTCAAAACTTTGCCTCAGACTCACTTAAGGAGAACAACATTTGGGAGATATAAGACTAAAAGAAAATTCTAGATTAGTAAATAGTCAACAAGCATGACTACCTTCTAGGCACTGAAGAAATGGTTTAGATACATCATCTACACTGGGAGGCAGCTGCATCCCAGTCCATCCTAGAGCATGGACTCTAGGACAGTGTCATCAATGCTGACTACATCTGAGATCACCTGGGATCTTTGCAGAATTCTGATACGGGGGCTCAAGCAGAGTTTCTGAGGTATTGGTTAAGCTATAGTCTGAACTTTTGTATTTCTTCAATGCTTCCCAGTGAGGAATGAGAACTAACAATCTAGAATGGTGTTTTGTAAAGTAAGAAGTATATCAGAATCACCTGGAGAGGTAATAGGAAAATGGAAAGCCAAGCTTCTTGGAGTTGGTCAGGGCATGGCCTCCTGTGTTTACTGAGTCCAAGAGGGTGATTCTGACACACACGAAATTTTGAGAACCATGGATTGTGAGTGAGACTACATTGGTTTGAAGTAGGCTTCCCCACCCCTCAACTGGGTGCCTTCAGCTAGTTATGGACATGTCTCTGTTTCATTCTCTGTAACTGTACAGCAAGGAGAGCAGGACACATCTGATGAGGAATGAACATGGATAACACTAGAGACTCATTCCTTCTCCCTTTTTGACTCACTTAGCAGAGAGCTGGCTCGGCAGCTCTGAGTTTTCTCAATAGAACAAGCTGAGTGGCCCCCAGTCCCATCCTATCCAGTTCTAAGGAGGCATTTTCCTGAGGAGGGAGCTTCTGTCATCTCATAATCTCACAGATATTCCCTACATATTCTCTCCCAATGTTCATTCTTACCACAGTTGTTTAGAATTATGATTTTTATAGTTCATCATACATAGAAACACTCGAAGGACTTTATATAACAGATTTCTGGGCCCTCCTCCTAGAGCTTCTAACTTGGTAGGCCTGACTGTGGCTGATAATTTGCATTTATCAACTTTTCAAGTGAAATTGACATCAGCCTGAGATATACTCTGAGAATTTCTGATCTAGAACCATTTGGGGACAGGGGCCCTCTCTACAGAAACACTGGGCAGGCCTGAGCACTAGGCTTAAAGTCAGAGGGCTGTTTAATACTTCTCTGACTATAAGTTCTCCCCCAATAATCTCTCTTTTATATCTGTTCTGGCCAAAGTGAATGGTGTGTGTCTGTGACTATAATGGCCATCTCATGTGTTGTCACATGTAAAAATGTTTTTAAATGTACCTAACAAAGAGTTTGGGCCTTTAAACAGAAGCCAATTATTTTTCATTTTTAAAAGCCCTCCTGAGCACCAGTTTTGTGCCAGACATTTGGTGAGATGCTGGGAAATTCCTTATCCTGTAGGAATTGACAGTAAAGAGGAAAATAAAAGCATGAACACAAATAATGATAATGTTATAATAAACACAATGATATAAATACTAATATAAGTAGGATCCTATTAAGTAAGTTTTTATTAAGGAAGGGTGAAGGCCATGACTGGTTTCTTTGCTACCACACAACTCCTACAGAAGGCATAAAAAGCAGCCTCCTGACCCACCATTTGCCCTCCTCCTTCTAGCCACCAGCTCTGACTTCTAGTGTTCACCACAGAGATGTGCTGCACATATACAAAATTAGGCTATATTAGATGCTTCAAAGATATTCATAGTGCAGGGAACAGTATTTAAGCATTTAACATATACCTATTGGATGTGGTTTCATCCTAAATTATTTTAGCCCACTCTCAGATTCTTAAACTTTCTATCATTCTTCTGATCAGCTCTTTACATGGAACCTTTTTTCAAAGAGCCACCACCACCTTTTCAATGTTACTTCCAGCTTCATTACCTTCTGAGAGATTAGGAAGAGTCACTGATGACTTCGTTTCATGGAGGAGATGAGATGCAGAGACATTAATGGTTTGGCCCAGAGCAAAGACTAGAAACCGAACCTCCTACTGAGGAACCCAGGGATCCATGTTTTGTTGTGCCATAAGAGTGAAAAAATATGTACCACCCAGGAGCATGTGACTTACTTGCCTCAGAGCACAGAACTTGGAGGCAAAATAATAATAAATGAAGCCAGAGGAGAGGTATTATTTTTCAGAAATCATGCCTTATCATCCGAGTAGAACCTTTTCTCTTCAAGGGATCATCACAAACAGGTCACTTTAAACGAAGTTATGCATTTCCATTTTCACCCACAGGAGATAGCAGCTCCTTCTACCTGATTTCTATTCTTGCCAATAAATGTTTATTCTTACCCAGTGGACTCCAATAATGTTTAACAAATGGTCTGGGCTGGACCACCCAGTTTCTGGTAAGAAGACAGAAACAAGCATTCTCAAGATTCTTGTTTTTCTATGATGACAAGGTCAGGGTCAGGAAAGAAAGAGATCTTTATGTTGAAACATCAGGACTTTCCTTATTTAAAATAAATGGCATCCAGAGCCTGAAAACATTAATGTTACTAGGTCTGGAGAAGCCAGACAGAAATATGGTTGGGTTTTCCTACTCAGATACTTTAATGTAGCAGCAAAGGCATCCACTGATCCATAATACCCGGTCAGAATTAAAAATAAGGCCTGATTTTCCTCATGACTCAGAGGTAAAGAGTCTGCCTGCTGATGTAGGAGACATGGGTTAGATCTCTGATCCAGGAGGATCCCATGTGCCACAAAGCAACTAAGTCCTGCACCACAACTATTGAGCCTGTGCTCTAGAGCCCTGGAGCTGCAACTCCTGAGCCCATATACTGCAACTGATGAAGCCTGTATGCCCTGGAGGTCATGCTCTGCAATGAGGGGGCCACTCCAGTGGGAAGCCCATGCACTACAACTAGAGAGTGTCCCCCATTCACTGTCACTACAGAAGACCCCACTCAGCAATGAAGACCCAGCACAGCCAAAAATAGACAAATAAAAAATTTAAAAAATAAGGCCTCAGTCAACTATTCTTTGCTGGAGCTCATATGACAGAAATACAGGTTTTCTTCTTAGCTCCCAGTTTACCATAAAAGCAGTCCAAAATTGAGCCGTTCAGCCCTGCCACCTAGAATATCATCTTCCAAAGTTGCTCATTTCCAGGAAATCCTACAAATATTTGCAATCTGAGGTCACTTTGGAATAATATCTTCTCAATGTTGATGCAAAACAAATCTGAAGTGATTTGAACTACATCAACTTCTATACTGAGTCAGAATAACTTCACTGTGAGATATATAAAACTTAAAAGCTAGAATCATTGGAAAATTTGTATATGTGGATTGTAATGAAAGTCCAATTTCTGAGGAAGTCCAGGAGGAGTTCTGTAGAAATTTAATTGTATTCAGCTAAGATTATGGCATCACAAACTCAATGGACATGAGTTTGAGCAAGCTCTGGGAGTTAGTGATGGACAGGGAAGCCTGGCATGCTGCCGTCCATGGGATCACAAAGAGTCTGACATGACTGAGCAACTGAACTGACTGACTGAAGATTGTGGTAAAATTTTTCTGGCTCGTGGTCAACCAAATTTGAAAAAATCCTAGGATATGGTTGACCCTTGATCAGCACAAATTTGAACTATGAGGATCCACTTATACAAAGATTTTTTTTTCATGAAGTACCTATCACAGAACTACATGATCTATCATTGGTTAAATCAGTGGTCAGATGACTCCATGGATGAAGAACCATGGCAATGGAGAACACAGATACAAAGGACTTACATATGCAGAATGTCAACTGTAATTTATAGGCACATTTTCAACTGTGAGGGGGTCAATGCCCCTTATACCAGTGTTGTTCAAAGGTCAACTCTATTAGCATAATTTCTAGATTTCTATACGGCCTGCACTAAACAACTCAATAATAAGTAATTTATAGCTCTGAAAGCAGGTATAATCACAGGTAGCCAAAATCTGCTTATATAAATAATCTCATCACCACTATTTTCATGTTTATATAACCTGTAGTTCAGGTCAGTCACTCAGTTGTATCCAACTCTTTGGGACCCCATGGACTGCAGCACACCAGGCTTCCCTGTACATCCCCAACTCCTGGAGCTTACTCAAACTCATGTCCATTGAGTCTGTGATGCCATCCAACCATCTCATCCTCTGTCATCCCCTTCTCCTCCTGCCTTCAATCTTTCCCAACATCAGGGTCTTTTCCAGTGAGACCTGTAAGCATTCACCAAATACCTTTGAGGATCTCAGTCTGAAGAAAACCCGTTACCCGGATCATCAGGACTGAAGTTCTAATAGTGAGAAGTGAGGGAGACAGCTGTCTTGTCTCCTTAGATCTTCAAATTAACATTTAGCCAACACCCAGTCTAGAAGAGAGAACTCATCAAAGATGTTTGTCATTGTGTTGTTGTGATCAAGATCTAGAATATCCACGATATCTATATATCCACCAAAGACTGGGGGGTACCCTGCAAACAGGGCAATGGCACTTTATTTTCCTGAAGAATCCACATCATTCTGAGCTTCAGTAAAAATTAGCCATGACCACTGAGTGTGGGGGCAATAAGAAAGAAAGAACAGGTTTGAGTTTTAAGGTTTTGGGAAACTATTGCTGTTGTAATAGAGATGTCAGATCGCTTTGGCTTCTGAAATCTCAGTAGTTTATGGCTTCCTGGGAATAATAGGGATGTCCCAAGATTACCTCATCAGAATACACTTCTGAATAAAGCTCATGTAAACTATAGAAACATTTCTTCAGTTACACATGATCATAATCTTTTCTTGGCTTCAGCCTCTCCTCTTCATCTTTGTAGCAAAGATGTTATCAAGGTAAGAACTAATATACTTTTTCATTTAGCAAATTTCCTCCTTAATTCAGATAGCTTATAGTTAGAGGTCTTCACCAATGCATAAACTCTTAGTATTTTGTGAGTTTAGACTCAACTTATTAGTTTGTACATGTCGATCCCAAACTCTCAACTGTCTACATGTATATATGGCTGAATCCCTTCGCTACTTGCCTGAAACTGTCAAAGCATTGTTAATCAGCTATACCTCAAGGCAAAATAAAAAGTTTAAAAAATATTTTAGCAAAAAAATATATTACTACATTAAAAATTACCAAAAAAAAAAAAAAAAAAAGGAATCACCCTTAAAGCAGAGAATGGGCCTTCTTCCACCCCTTGAGTTTCAAGATATCTGTGGTTCCCCACACTCAACATGCCCCACCAATAAATAGCATCTCTATAGCCAAAGTGTTATAAGAGAGCAAGACATTCTAACACAAAGGAAACAGTTATTATTGGTTGTCTAGGTTTAAATGAGGAATTGAAGGGTAATAAGGTACAGCAGGGCCTCCCTGATGGCACAGACAGTAAAGAATCTGCTTGCAATGTAAGAGATCCAGGTGTGATCGCTGGGTCAGAAAGACCCCCAGGAGAAGGGAATGGCTATCCACTCCAGTATTCTTTCCATGGATGGAGGAAACTGGTGGGCTACAGTCCATGGGGTTTCAAAGAGTCGAACATGACTGAGCAATTAACACTAATACAGGGTCCTACAGCACTGTTTCAGTTTGATGAAAAAGATTTTTAAATATAGAGTAGTACTGTTTCCAGGCTCAGTACTTCAGAAGGATCCAAAATCAATTCCCCTTTCTGACTGAATTTCTCCATTTAGCCAATAAGTTCATTCTAGAGTATTACCCTCATAAAACCAAAGAATGAGCTACATGTATTTTCTACTGAAGGGTTTTCTGCTAAACTGGAACAAGGGAACCACATCTAGTACTCAACAGTCACTTTAAGATACATTTAATTTTCTTTTTTTTTTATTTTTATTTTTTAATTTTTAACTTTGTTTTACTTTACAATACTGTATTGGTTTTGCCATACATTGACAGGAATCCACCACGGGTGTACATGCGTCCCTAAACACAAACCCCCTCCCACCTCCCACCCCATAACACCTCTCTGGGTCATCCCCATGCACCAGCCCCAAGCATCCTGCATCCTGCATCGGACATAGACTGGCAGTTTGTTTCTTACATGATAGTATACATGTTTCAATGCCATTCTCCCATCTCATCCCACTTTCTCCCTCTCCCACAGAGTCCAAAAGTCCGCTCAACACATCTGAGTCTCTTTTGTTGTCTCGCATACAGGGTCATCATCACCATCTTTCTAAATTCCATATATATGTGTTAATATACTGTATTGGTGTTTTTCTTTCTGGCTTACTTCACTCTGTATAATTGGCTCCAGTTCCATCCATCTCCTTATAACTGATTCAAATGTATTCTTTTTAATGGCTGAGTAATACTCCATTGTGTATATGTACCACAGCTTTCTTAGCCATTCATCTGCTGATGGACATCTAGGTTGTTTCCATGTCCTGGCTATTATAAACAGTGCTGCAATGAACATTGGGGTACATGTGTCTCTTTCTATTCTGGTTTCCTCGGTGTGTATGCCCAGCAGTGGGATTTCTGGGTCATAAGGCAGTTCTATTTGCAATTTTTTAAGGAATCTCCACACTGTTCTCCATAGTGGCTGTACTAGTTTGCATTCCCACCAACAGTGTAGGAGGGTTCCCTTTTCTCCACACCCTCTCCAGCATTTATTGCTTGCAGACTTCTGGATCGCAGCCATTCTGACTGGTGTGAAGTGGTACCTCATTGTGGTTTTGATTTGCATTTCTCTGATAATGAGTGATGTTGAGCATCTTTTCATGTGTTTGTTGGCCAACCGTATGTCTTCTTTGCAGAAATGTCTATTTGGTTCTTTGGCCCAATTTTTGATTGGATCGTTTATTTTTCTGGAATTGAGCTGCATAAGTTGCTTGTATATTTTTGAGATTAGTGGTTTGTCAGTTGCTTCATTTGCTATTATTTTCTCCCATTCCAAAGGCTGTCTTTTCACCTTGCTTATATTTTCCTTTGTTGTGCAGAAGCTTTTAATTTTAATTAGATCCCATTTGTTTATTTTTGCTTTAATTTCCAGAATTCTGGGGGGTGGATCATAGAGGATCCTGCTGTGATTTATGTCGGAGAGTGTTTTGCCTATGTTCTCCTCTAGGAGTTTTATAGTTTCTGGTCTTACATTTAGATCTTTAATCCATTTTGAGTTTATTTTTGTGTGTGGTGTTAGAAAGTGATCTAGTTTCATTCTTTTACAAGTTGTTGACCAATTTTCCCAGCACCACTTGTTAAAGAGATTGTCTTTACTCCATTGTATATTTTTGCCTCCTTTATCAAAGATAAGGTGTCCATAGGTGTGTGGGTTTATCTCTGGGCTTTCTATTTTGTTCCATTGATCTATATTTCTGTCTTTGTGCCAGTACCATACTGTCTTGATGACTGTGGCTTTGTAGTAGAGCTTGAAGTCAGGCAAGTTGATTCCTCCAGCTCCATTCTTCTTTCTCAAGATTGCTTTGGCTATTCGAGGTTTTTTGTATTTCCATATAAATCTTGAAATTATTTGTTCTAGTTCTGTGAAAAATACCGCTGGTAGTTTGATAGGGATTGCATTGAATTTGTAGATTGCTTTGGGTAGTATACTCATTTTCACAATATTAATTCTTCCGATCCATGAACATGGTATATTTCTCCATCTATTAGTGTCCTCTTTGATTTCTTTCATCAGTGTTTTATAGTTTTCTATATATAGGTCTTTAGTTTCTTTAGGTAGATATATTCCTAGGTATTTTATTCTTTTCGTTGCAATGGTGAATGGAATTGTTTCCTTAATTTCTTTTTCTACTTTCTCATTATTAGTGTAAAGGAATGCAAGGGATTTCTGTGTGTTGATTTTATATCCTGCAACTTGACTATATTCGTTGATTAGCTCTAGTAATTTTCTGGTGGAGTCTTTAGGGTTTTCTATGTAGAGGATTATGTCATCTGCAAACAGTGAGAGTTTTACTTCTTCTTTTCCAATTTGGATTCCTTTTATTTCTTTTTCTGCTCTGATTTCTGTGGCCAAAACTTCCAGAACTATGTTCAATAGTAGTGGTGAAAGACTCAGATAAGACATGCAAGGAGATCCAACCAGTCCATCCTAAACGAGATCAGTCCTGAGTGTTCATTGGAAGGACTGATGTTGAAGCTGAAACTCCAATACTTTGGCCACCTGATGTGATGAACTGACTCACTTGAAAAGACTCTGATGCTGGGAAAGATTGAGGGCAGGAGGAGAAGGGGATGACAGAGGATAAGATGGTTGGATGGCATCACCGACTCAATGAACACGGGTTTGGGTGGACTCTGGGATTTGGCGATGGACAGGAAGGCCTGGCATGCTGCGGTTCATGGGATTGCAAAGAGTTGGACATGACTGAGCAACTGAACTGAACTGAAGACATGAAGAGGATTAACAAGTTATCTCAAAATTCAAGTGATAGATTCCAGCTCTTACTTCATCCAGTGACCAACAATTAGCACACCTAGGATGCCATTTCTTTTGATCCTATTAAACAAAGTTTGTTAACTTTGTCCACACATTAGAATCACCTTGGTGAATTTAAAAACCTTAATGCCCATTCCACCTTGGGCCATTTGAATAGGATTTCTCGGGGTGGGACTCAGGCCTTCCTAATTTGAAGTCCCATTGGTGACCCCAATGCACAACCAGGATAACAAATCAATGTCTTAAACTAGTAGCTCTCAAACTTCAGTGTACATCAGTATCACTGGGATGGCATGTTAAAATAGAGAGTGCTGGGCTTCAAATCCAAGAGTTTCTGACTCAGTAGGTCTGGAATGGAGTCCAATAATCTGCATTTCCAATAAGTTCTCAAGTGATGCTGAAACTGAAGCCTTTAGTACAAGGATCAGTTCAGATTAGTTCAGTCACTCAGTCATGTCTGATTCCGTAGCCCAGCGACCATAGCAAGAAAGCCTTCCCTGCCCATCACAAATCTGGGAGCCTGCCCAAACTCATGTCCACTGAGTCCATGTTGCCATCCAATTATCTCATCCTTGGCGTCCCCTTCTCCTCTTGCCTTCAATCTTCCCCAGCATCAGGGTCTATTCCAATGAGTCAGTTCTTTGTATCAAGTAGCCAAAGTATTGGAGATTCAGCTTTAGCATCAGTCCTTCCAGTGAATATTCAGGACTGCTTCCCCTTAGGATTGACTGGTTTTATCTCCTCAAAGTTCAAGGGACTCTCAAGAGTCTTCTCCAACACCACAGTTCAAAAGCATCAGTTCTTCAGCGCTCAGCTTTCTTTATGGTCCAAATCCCACATTCATACATGACTACTGAAAAAACGATAGCTCTGAATAGATGGAGCTTTGTTGGCAAAGTAATCTCTCTGCTTTTTAATATGCTGTCTAGGTTGGCCATTGCATTTTTTCCAAGAAGCAAGCATCTTTTAATACCATGGCTGCAGTCACTATCTGCAGTGATTTGGGAGCCCCAAAAAATAAACTCTCACTGTTTGCATTGTTTCCTCATCTATTTGCCATGAAGTGATGTGACCCGATGCCATGATCTTAGTTCTTTGAATGTTGAGTTTTAAGCCAGCTTTTTCACTCTCCTCTTTCTCTCTCATCAAGAGGCTCTTTATTTCTTCTTCACTTTCTGCCATAAGGGGGGTTATAGGCATATCTGAGGTTATTGATATTTCTCCCAGCAATCTTGATTCTAGCTTGTGCTTCAGCTAGCCCAACATTTCACATGATGTTCTCTGCATATAAGTTAAATAAGCAAGGTGACAATATACAACCTTGATGTACTCCTTTCCCAATTTGGAACCAGTCAGTTGTTCCATGTATGCTTCTAACTGTTTCTTTTTGACCTGCATACCAATTTCTTAGGAGGCAGGTAAGGTAGTCTGCTATTCCCATCCCTTAAAGAATTTTCCACAGTTTGTCATGATCCACACAGTCAAAGGCTTTGGCATAGTCAATGAAGCAGAAGTAGATATTTTTCTGAAACTCTCTTGCTTTTTTGATGATCCAACAGATGTTACCAATTTAATCTCTGGCTCCTCCACCCTTTCTAAATCCAGCTTGAACATCTGGAAGCTCTCGGTTCATGTAGTGCTGATGCTTGCCTTGAAGAATTTTGAGCTTTACTTTGCTAGCATGTGAGATGAGTGCAATTGTGCAGTAGTTTGAACATTCTTTGGAATTGCCTTTCTTTGGGATTGGAATGAAAACTGACCTTTTCCAGTCCTGTGGCCACTGCTGAGTTTTCCAAATTTGCTGGCATATTGAGGGCAGCACTTTCACAACATCATCTTTTAAAGTTTTAAATAACTCAGCTGGAATTCCAACACCTCCACTAGCTTTGTTCGTTGTGATGCTTCCTAAGGCCCACTTGACTTCACACTCAAGGATGTCTGGCTCTAGGTGAATGATCACACCATCATGGTTATCTGGGTCATTGAGATCTTTTTAGTATAAGACTTCTGTGTATTCTTGCCACCTTTTCTTAATTTCTTCTGCTTCTATTAGGTCCATACCACTGCTGTCTTTTATTGTGCCCATCTTTCTATTAAATATTCCTTTTGTATCTTAATTTTCTTGAAGAACTCTCTAGTCTTTCCCATTCTATTGTTTTCCTCTCTCTTTTTTATTTCTTTTTTTGCACTGATCATTTAAGAAGGCTTTTTTTTTTTTAAATCATTCCTTGCTATTCTTTGGAATTCAGAATTCAGATGTTTATATCTTTCTTTTTCTCCTTTGCCTTTCACTTTTCTTCTTTTCTCAGCTATTTGGAAAGCCTCCTCAGACAACCATTTTGCCTTTTTGCATTTCTTTTTCTTGGGGATCATCTTGATCACTCACTTCTGTACAATATCACAAACTTCTGTCCATAGTTCTTTAGGCACCCTATCAAATCTAGTCCCTGAATCTATTTGTCACTTCCACTGTATAATCCTAAGAGATTTGATTTAGGTCATATCCAAATGGTCAAGTGGTTTTCCCTACTTTCTTCAATTTAAGTCTGAATTTAGCAATAATGAGTTCATCATCTGAGCCACAGTCGGCCCCTGGTCTTGTTTTTGCTGACTAAATAGAGCTTCTCCATCTTTGGCTGCAAAGAATATAATCAATCTGATTTTGGTGTTGACTATCTGGTGATGTCCATGTGTAGAGTCTTCTCTTGTGTTGTTGGAAGAGGGTGTTTGCTATGACCAGTGCATTTCCTGGCAAAACTCTTTTAGCCTTTGCCTTGCTTCATTTTGTACTCCAAGGCCAAACTTGCCTGTTACTCTTGACTTCCTACTTTTGCATTCCAGTCCTCTAGGATGAAAAGGACATTTTTTTTTGGGGGGGGGTGTTAGTTTTAAAAGATCATGTAGGAGTTCATAGAACTGTTCAACTTCAGCTTTTTTGGCATTAGAAGTTGGGGTATATACTTGAATTACTCTAATATGTATGGTTTGCCTTGAAAAGGAATTGAGACCATTCTATCATTTTTGAGATTGCACCCAAGCACTGAATTTTTGACTGTTTTATTTTACTATGATGGCTACTCCATTTCTTCTAAGGGATTCTTGCTCACAGTAATATATATAATGGTCATCTGAGTTAAATTCACCCATTCCAGTCCATTTTAGTTCACTGATTCCTAAAACGTCAATGTTCACTCTTGGCATCTCCTGTTTAACCACTTCCAATTTACCTTGATTCATGGACCTAATATTCCACATTCCTATGCAATATTGTTCTTTATAGGATCAGACTTTACTTAACCATCAGACACATCCACAACTGAGCATCATTTCAGCTTTAGCTCAGCCTGTTCATTCTTTCTGTAACTATTTCTCCTCTTTTCCTCAGGGGCATATTGGGTACCTATCGATCTGGGGAGTTCACCTTTCATCGTGACATCTTTTTGCCTTTTCATACTGTTCATAGGGTTCTCAAGGCAAGAATACTGAAGTGCTTTGCCATTCCCTTCTCCAGTAGACAAGGATCACACCTTGAGAACCAATGTCTTACATGAATATATTAATCTGACAGTTTTAGGCAGAAGAAATAAAGTTAATTTGTTTACATTTTAGAGAAATTGATTTAATACAAACAGCCATTTTTAATAGCATTATATAATCCTTAATTTGACAAACTAATGGAAATACTGGTGACAGTGCCAAAGAGTAAGTCTTAATGGCTTCATTTCCCTCCCAATTATAGAAAAATTCAGCTCATAAAATATAACTGAAATATTTAAATAAACTTATGTGGTACTTAGGTGAAATTGTAACTCTTGTAAAACAGCACAGATTATAATCAATTTCATGAAGTATCTGGTTTGTTTCATCTAGTTCACTTGAAAATTTGAGCAGCTGGACATAGAAAGAGAATTGTATACTCACACCTTGGTTGGTAAGAAGACAATAATTCAAAGCATTATCTAATTTGTATTGTTTTTCTCATTCTTTAGGAAAAGCATTCTCACAATTATTGCAAACCCCCCATGTCCAGTCTCCTTACCAGCTGAGGAACATCACACTATATCCTCATTTGACAATCACATCTTGGTATCATTGTGACAACTCCATCTCTCCTTCTTTGGGATTTTGATTTTTGGTAACTGGTTATGTATATACCAATGCCTTTATAAAATAATTTTTAGAGTTTGCATATTTACATAATGAATGAATACAACAACTAAAAATTAGTGAACACACAACAACATGATGAATCTCACAGATGCAATGTTGAATCAAAGAAGTCAGTCACAAAAGTGTTCATACTGTAGTCTGTTTATATGAAGTTCAAGAACAAGCAAAACTAGCTTAACAGCCACAAAACTCAGAAGAATTCCTTTAAGGAAAAATTGACTGAAAGAGGGCATGAAAAATACCTTGAAAATGCTGGACTATCCTAACTCTTATTCTAAGTGGTAAGTTGGACACATGCATGTGTGCTAGGTCACTTTGGTCATGTCCAACTCTTTGCATCCCTATGAACTGTATCCTGCCAGACTTCTCTGTCCACGGGATTCTCCATGCAAGAATACTGGAGTATGTTTCCCTGCCCTGCTCTAGGGATCTTTCTGGCCCAGGGATCGAATCCAAGTCTCCTGAACTGCAGGTGGATTCTTTACCATTGAGCCACCAGGGAAGTCCCAAAAAGGGACACATGTATATATAAATATTATGATTATGAGCTTATGATTTGTGCATTTTATATGATGTAACTTAATTCACAATTTTATTTCAAATTTTCGTTAATATAAGAAATTACTTTGCAAAATATATCTCACATCTAAGTTCAAATTTTGCTTACATGCTGAAATTAATAATTGCTACTGATAAGTCTAATTTGAAAAATAGTTCAAAAGATTTCTTTATAAAAGTCAAGTGTACTGGTTTTGCCATACATCAATATGAATCCACCACGGGTGTACACGTGTTCCCCATCCTAAACACCCCTCCCACTGCCCTCCCCATACCATCCCCCTGGGTCATCCCATGCACCAGCCCCAAGCATCCTGTATCTTGCATTGAACCTAGACTGGCAATTCATTTCTTATATATTATACATGTTTCAATGCCATTCTCCCAAATCATCCCATCCTCTCCCTCTCCCACGGAGCCCAAAAGACTGTTCTATACATCTGTGTCTCTTTTGCTCTTTCTGTGTAAAGTAAATAATAATAATAATAAATGATAAATGGTTAAAAATAAAATAAAATTTTAATATTTTGCTCATCATAAAAAAGTCAAGTGTAGAACAATTCTATGTAAAGATTATGTCCTCTTTTTCAAATAATTTTTACAAAAGATTTCATCGAGTTTTGGAAGGCAGAATGCAGATGAAAGATGGCAACTAAGTTAGCAGATGCAGAAAAGTGAAGCTTGAGGTCACTGTGAAAGAGATGGGGAGCATGGTAGGGATCATTTACCTTGACGAACCCAATGAAGACATGATGCTCAGAAGCATCAAATATAATGGTTAAAGTAGACAGAAGAGGTAAGATGTAGGTTGAAAAATAAAGGTTATTAACTGATACTCTATATAGCAAATGACACAGTAGATTTCCAGCCCTTGGGCAAGTGGTAAAAACATTCTTCACTGAAGAAACTGATTTACCCCAATTTTTTAAAAATATTGCTTGCATACTAGCATATGTGAGTCCCCAATTAAATAATTAAATGTTCTGCTCACAAGCCAAATAATCACCCAATTGAAATCCTATCCAAAAGCTCCACAAAAGCAATAAATTCTAGTGACTTGCTCTTAATATTAAATAGACAACCAAGGACCACCAAAGACCGTAATATGCCTCCAACATTAAAGAACGAGACAAAAATAAACAGAAAGAAGAAGAATCTCTAGAAAGCATCAGGCAGAACTTCATAAGAAATGTTAGTTACTGTGGAGCAGTGAAACATGAGAAATCATTATTGTATTTGCAAAACAAGAAGAGGACAGTGTTTTTAAAAATAATGAAGAAACAATTTTTATAAGTTAAAAAATATAATCACTAAAANAAAGTATTGAGAAGATAATATCAAGGAAATAGATAAAATAGAACAAATAGAACATAACATAAAGAACAGAAAAAATATGAGAGAAACAATAAGAGATTTGGAAAAATGAACCTGGAAATGAACCTGGCATTTCAGATGGGAAAAAAGGGAGGAAAGTATTTTTAAAATCATACGTGAAAGATTACCAAAGTTATTAAAGAACGTGCATTTTTAATTGGAAAGGCCCAGGACAAGAAAAAATAATTAAATAAAAAGGCCACAGCAACACACATCATTATGAAACTTAAGAACTCAGGAATAGATTGCTTGATGGAATGTGTTGTAAGAATGTCCATGAACCTAAAACAATGAAAATGCTGCAAAAAGTTAAAACAAATGATTCCAAAAGTCTTGAAACTAACTAAAAACCAATGAACAAATTGAAAATTTCCCAAGAGAAATAACTGACATATTCAGTAAAACACTGGGTATTTAACTTGCAGCTATTCCATGCATACTCTGCCTGACCAGCTCAGCAGCTCTGTAGACATAAAAAGCCATCAGCCTTACAGCTAGAGAAGACTGACATCTTTCAGAGCTCTGTTAGAAGACTTTTATTCAGGTCAATATTTTGTTCAACCTGGTAGCTCCCTAGAAGAATCTCCAAGTTTGTGTAGCTATTTCACTTGGCTGAAAAAAAAGCCCCATCTTCAGGTTTTTGGTGTAAATAATGGCAATCTCCCAGAAACATTGCAGATGTCTGAGGTTGTGATATGAGTTAGAAAATGCTTGGTGCACTGAAACGACCCAGAGGGATGGTATGGGGAGGGAGGTGGGAGGAGGGTTCAGGATGGGAAACATGTGTATACCTGTGGTGGATTCATGTATGGCAAAACCAATACAATATTGTAAAGTAATTAACCTCCAATTAAAATAAATAAATTTATATTAAAAAAAGAGAATGCTAACTCTAAAAATATCTGAGGTTGTGATATGAGTTAGAGAATGCTAACTCAAAAAATGTAAATGAATATCCTGCAGCAGTATAGGACTTGAAAAATTCCAACATATTCCTGGGGCTCCAAAAGCCCTCTCTCAAGCACAGAGCTTTGGTGCAAGCCCAAAGCTTTGTGCAAGCCCAACACCTTGAGAAATTACAAGACCTCATCCTTTCACCTCTGGGTGACCTTGAGGCCTGGCACAAGCAAGAAGGGAAAGCTTAAAGCTGTCTTGTAAATTTCCTGAACTATGAAGGCAGGCTTTCACAGGCAGATTCCATTGACATACAGTAGAAGACAGAAAGAGCTTACCAGGTGGCCCTATTGGTAAAGAGCCCACCTGCCAGAGACACATGTTTGATCCGTGGGTTGGGAAGATCCCCTAGAGGAGGGCATGGGGCAACCCAATCCAATATTCTTGCTTGTAGAATCCCATGGGCAGAGGAGGCTGATGGACTACAGTCCACAGGGTCGCAAAGAGTCAGACACAACTGAAGTGAATTCTCATGCAGGCAGAAGACAGAAAAGCAAGGAATTTAAGGAATACTTTGACTGATCATTCAGTTCAGTTCAGTTCAGTTCAGTTCAGTTGCTTAGTCGTGTCCGATTCATTGCGACCGCATGAATTGCAGCACGCCAGGCCTCCCTGTCCATCACCAACTCCCGGAGCTCACTCAAACTCATGTCCATCAAGTCGGTGATGCCATCCAGCCACCTCATCCTCTGTCGTCCCCTTCTCCTCCTGCCCCCAATCCCTCCCAGCATCAAAGTCTTTTCCAGTGAGTCAACTCTTTGCATGAGGTGGCTAAAGTATTGGAGTTTCAGCTTTAGCGTTAGTCTTTCCAAAGAACTAGCTTACTATTAAGTTGTATGGTTTTTCCAGTAGCCATGTATGGATGTGAGAGCTGGATCATAAAGAAGATGGGGCACCAAAGAATTGATGCTTTTGAATTGTGGTACTGGAAAAGACTCTTGAGAGTCCCTTGGACAACAAAGAGATCAAACCAGTCAATCCTAAAGGAAACTAACCCTGAATATTCACTGCAAGAACTGATGCTGAAGTTGAAGCTCCAGTACTTTGGCCACTTGATGCAAAGAGTTCACTAATTGGAAAAGACCCTGATGCTGGGAAAGACGGAGGGCAGGAGGAGAAGGGAGCAATAGAGGATGGATCTTTTGTAGAAGGTTGGATGGCATCACTGACTCAATGGACATGAGTTTGAGCAAACTCCAGGAGATAGTGAAAGACAGGGAAGCCTGGCAAGCTGCAGTCCACAGGGTCAGAAAAGTCAGATACAACTTAGCGACTGAACAACAATAAAATTGTACTGACCAAGGGGAAACCCCTAAGAAGCCAGAACTAATCATTGTTCTTGGGTGGATTAGTCATGAATGATTTTGTTAGCTCTTTCTAGACAAGGACTTTGTTTTGTTCACCAAAGTGCTCTCAATCTCTTGCATATTTACTGAATTGAATGAATTCATGAACACTCAATTACTATGAATTAAAAGGTTTGAGTCACTGTCACTTTTTTAAAAGAAAAGCAAACATCTATGAACCTGACATTTATCCTTGTTTGATGCTTTGAGGTAGAAAGTGACAAAAAATACACTTTATGGATTAGAAAATTAGCTGGTAAGAAAAAATATTAATTGGTAAGATAATGTGGTGGACCCTGTGATGTCAAAATCTCCCTTAAGGAATGAACTTATTCATCCATAGGCTGGGAGTGATTCAGGAAGATAGGCTCCACTGCCAACTTTCTTTGGGGACAGCGTCAGTTGAAGAAACTACCTTGTTCAAGACTAGGTTTCTTCCTAGGGCAGCCTACATCCAAGACTCACCACAAGGGATTATAGAGATGCAGCCCCTTCATCCCAACTTGGTCAATTCTATAGGGCCAACCTACTCCTAGCATGCCCCTGACTCATGGACCCTGCATCCTCCCTCTGCCCCATCTTGCTTCTTTCCCTTCACTTCCACAAATGCCCATCATGAAATGTACACATGAGATGCTATATGAATCTACTCTAACTCATAGAACTAGGAGCTGTCTCCTAATAAGTTTTTCCACTATATCCAAGCAGCCACATGCATGAACCCACACAAGAAGATGCTCCATGATATTTTCATTCTAGAATAATGTAAGAGATCTCCTAGAATAATAGGTACTTGCATCCTGGTCTCCATTATTTGGTAGTGGTTTAGTCACTAAGTTGTGTCTGACTCTTGCGACCCATGGACTAAAGCCTGCCAGGCTCCTCTGTCCATGGGATTCTCCAGGCAAGAATACCGGAGTGGATTGTCATTTCCTTCTCCAGGGGATCTTTCCCACCCAGAAATTGAACCCAGGTCTCCTGTACTGCAGGCAGATTCTTTACCAACTGAGCTACAGGGGAATTTGGTATGATTGAATTAAGTGAGTTCATGTCTGCTTCTCTCAAGCCTTAGATACACGTTTCACATGTTCTCATAAAAAATACAAAATCAGTCTATTATAGACTTATCATGTCTTTCTATTTTTATTATTTGTTTTAGAGACTGGTGAGTCCTGTCATGATTACACATCTTAACAAATCAGTGCCCAATTCCTCAGGCAGATTTCTGAGCAACCTCACTTGGAAAATACCTGGTAAAACATATTTTTATTCAACTTCAGGCAATTCAAATGCAGCGGAAAGTCACTTAAGTAGAAACCCAACTATGATGCTGCTTTTCAAATCAAAAGCAAGATCTCAGCTCCACAGGATGTGGCTGGTTGCCAGGTGTTTAATATTCAAGGGGCAAGCACACTGTTGGGAGCTTCTTTACATAATTGACAAACCAAAACTCAAAGTACCAAGGTTAACAATTCACTTCTCTTTGGCCACATAACTGGTATTGTGATATTCCTCTACTGCCCATGAATCACTTTCATAGAGCCGTTAGAGGATTGTTTTGGGCCTCTACAAAACTAGCAGCAAACCTCTGGGTAGCTGAGCAGTGTCAGAACCATGTACAGTGTGGGTTTAGGGTCACTTTGGAGCCACCATCATTTTTCTTCTTTCTTGCTTCTGAATCTGCCAAATTATTTTGGCCCAAGTGCTGTGTATTTGAATTCTATGCAGACGATAGTACAGACAAGTAGTTTTCTCCACAAGGTCCTGATGAATAGGCTCAGGATATCAAACAACAGCATATCTCCAGATGTCACTATAAACCTTGCAGAGGGTTTACAGGTTATGTTTTGTCAGCCACCTGGGCAGTGAAACAGACACATGAGAAAGATGATATCACATAAGCTGACCAGGATTTCCACTGGTAGCCAGTGAGCCTCACTTTTTCCTGTTGTGTGCCACAAGGCACACCATTATCTGTTGCTAAAGGAACAATAGGATAGGTAAATAATTCAAAAATGAATGACACTAAATGATACTAATTCAGAAATGGGTGGCAGTTTCTTATGGAAAGGTTAAATTATGTTGTTTTGGATTGCTTTGCTACCTTTCCTTTGAAGGTAGAAAAAGAATTGTAACTTGACATTTCTGAATACCTAATGTGCCTGTTGCCTCACATAATTTTTATGCCTTATTTAATTTTCACAGTGCACTATGAAAGAATGAGGAAAATGAATCCTTAGAAAATCCATAACCTGCCTAGGTTTATACAGAGAGTAAAGTGAAAATAGGAGAATCTGAACACAGGTCACAGTGACTTCAAAATGTCTGATATTCCCACTTTTATACCCAATTCCAAAAGGGTTATGATCTGAGCCCTAACTAAAGATTCAAATTTGTTCTCTTTTGATGATTTGCTGATTTTCTTTTTTATAAAATCATAAAATAAGTGATTCACATTTCTATTACCTTTCTTCTCAATGGTGAACCTCTTGACAGAGATTTTTATTCACAAAATAGGCCACACTCTTTTCAGGATTCTGTTGGTACAAAGTATACTGGATTATACTGAGATGAAACAGACATTGGCCTGGCTTTTTGTTCAGCACAGGGGCTACCATTCACAAAGAAAGCTCCATGCACGTTTCAGCTAGAATTTAAAGGGTTAATGGAGGGGGAAGGTGGGGAAAGGACATCCTAAGCAAAGGGACCATTGTCCACAATCAGTCTGTGTAAAAAAAGAGGAAATATAATTCAAGGTTAATAGGACAGAGAATATCATTCTGTTTCATAAAGGTTAAAACTGGACATTTGGAAAAGAGAAGCATAGAAGATTGCAAAAAAATTATCTCAATTCTTCACCCATTTTTGCATTCACTCCCTTTGCCATGTATGTACTTTTGCTGAGTTTCCACCTGGGAACAGGGTGGTCTGTTCTGACCGCTGACTTTGGCTTAGCCATGTAACTTGTTTAAGCCAATAGGATGTTAACAGGTGTGACACAACAGAAATTCAAAACAGCCTTGCTCATTAGGGCTTGCTTTATTCCATCTTTGCCGTTGTCCCAAGGAAATGCTTTGTGATAGCTTGCTGGGGAATGAAGGCACCCGAAACACAGCCAAGTGGTTCCACCTGCCACAGTCTCCCAAGCCAGAGTAGCCTATATCAGCTGACAGCCAGGTAACCCCAGACCTGTAAGTCCAGCACAGTTCAGCAAGGTCACCCTGCCAACCCCCAGATGGTTCCAGCCATGTAAGTAATTAACTCAAATTTTTTAGTAACACTGAAGTTCTGTTGTCTGTTATACAACTTGTTTGAAACACAGCTGACATGAGGAATGATAAATAAAACAGATAAGTGATACAAGAAGTAATGAGAATTTGTGAGAAAATCTACCATCATCCATGGATATGGTATAAGATTATTAAAGGTAACTCAACAGCCTGCCCCTCGAGTCTGTGTAGGTCATTCAAAACACTGAGACCCTAAAAATGGATTTGTCAGCAGTCCCTTCACACCATAACAGCTCTCCACATCAAACCCTGATGCTTTATAGACTTTTATTCAGTCTGTGGCATGACAACCTCATCTCTTAATATCTTTCTTCCATTTTGTCCCATATGATATTTATCTTCGCGTCTATTTTTCCTAAAGAGACACAAACATCTCTGAAGACAGACGTTTTGTTTTTCTCCTCTTTGCATCTCCTGGTGTGCCCAGCAAATGAAAGACAATTAAATATTTATGCCTTTATAAAACAGAAAAAAAGGAACCAGAGGTGAGAAGTAAGTTTATTTATGAAGCAATATTTCTTCAAATACTCTAAAACCCCAAAGGTTTTGGCAACTCACTAATGGCAAAAACTGACCTAAATAGGCAAGAAGCTTTTTTTTTTAATACTTACCCCCCACTTAGTTTCACTGCAGAAAATTAATGTGTTGAATATGGAATATTGATTCAAGCCCCACTAATATATGACATAATGATCATGATTATAAAATATTTTAAAAATTCTGAAATACATCTGGGCCCAAGGACTTCAGATACAGGTTTGTGAACCATATTCTAATACTACAAATGGAAAATGAGAAATAACTGGAGACTAAACTGAAAACATATCAGTGAGAATAGAAAAGAGATAGCAGATTAAAGAAAGATTGCTAAAGAGAAATAGAGATGTCTTGGTCAACAAAGGTACATCCAGTCAAGAGAAAATGAAGACTAAAAAAGAGAAAACATAGTTAAATCCACTTTAAAAAAAAAAAAAAAATACTGCAACGGGGATACCAGACAGTATGGAAGTACAGCTGCACGTCCATTAGTGAAGAATCGAGGAGTCATTTCATTCATCACCACTAGCTAAACCCTTGTGTAATTTGTTTCCTTTTAATTTCATAAACATTTCTGTAAAAACTAATGGTTTCCAAACATAATAGGGCTTCATAATTAACAGAAGAATTAATTTAATATGAATATTCCTGGCCAGGATCAAGGGTGTCCTGGGGCTGGTGCCTGCCCACTGGTAGGTGGAGTCAGGTCCCAGGGTCTCTAGCTGCAGGGCCCTGGGGTCGCAGGTCTAATGCCTGCACTTTGGTATGCGGGGCTGTGTACTAGCTGGCTAGTTACTTCGCCTGAGGAGTCCCAGCATTGGTTCCTACATGCTGGTGGGTGGGGACAGGCCTTGGTCCCAAGCTAAAAAGTTAAGGGAAAAATTCCAAAATCTCCTTGCCAGCACCAGTTTCCACATGTTGGGATGAGCTCCCCAGAATGGCTACCACCAGCATCTCTGTCCCCAGGGTGAGCTCCACTTGCCTTCTGCCTCTTCAGGAGATGCTCCAAGAACATCAGGTGGGTCTGACCAAAGATCACTTCATTTTACTGCTTCTGCTCTGGGTCCTGGAGATTTCATGTGTGTCTTTTGAGAGAAGAGTCTCTATTTCCCACAGCCTCCTAGGAAATGATAAATTATTATGACAAATTGTAACTCCACCCTGATTTCAGATCAATTGGAGACATAGTTTTAGTTATAAAATTGAATTGCACAGAGGTATGTCTTTAGAGATAGTTTCAATTCTGGGGTTTCCCAGGTGACACTAGTAATAAAAGAATTCACCTGCCAATGCAGGAGGCACTAGAGACACAGGCTCCATCCCTGGGTGGGGAAGATACCCTGAAGGAGGGCATGGCAACCCACACCAGTAATCTTGCCTGGAGAATATCATAGACAGAGAAGTCTAGAGGGCTACAGTTGATGGGGTTGCAAAGAGTTAAACATGATTGAAGTGACCAAGCCTGAACACATAGTTCTAATTTTAAGAAGAAATGAGAGATATATAAGGTTGTCCTAGGCAACTAATTATTACCAAGCTTGGTGTAGAAAATCTACATCAATTAATAGTTTGTAACTTTAAAGGAATAAACAAAAATTTTACAACTAACATTCTGACAAATAAAATTTACTTGAAAAAACATATCCTAACCTCAATTTTCAGTTCAATCACTCAATTGTGTCTGACTCTTCAAAATCCCATGGACTCCAGCATTCCAGGCTTAACTGTCCCTCAACAACTCCCAGAGCTTGCTAAAAATCACATCCATGGAGTCGGTGATGCCATCCAACCATCTCAACCTTCTCCTCCTGCCTTCAATCTTTCCCAGCATCAGGGTCTTTTCCAGTGAGTCAGTTCTTCCCATTAGGTGGCCAAATTATTGGAGCTTCAGCTTCAACATCAGTCCTTCCAAAAAATATTCAGGTCTAATTATTTTTAGGATTGACTGGTTTGTTCTCCTTACAGTCCAAGGGACTCTCAAAAGTCTTCTCCAACACCACAGTTCAAAAGCATCAATTCTTCAGTGCACAGCTTTTCTTATGATCCAAATCTCACATTCATACATGACTACAGGAAAAAACATAGCTTTAACTAGATGGACCTTTGTGGGCAAATTAATGTCTCTGCTTTTTAATATGCTATCCAGGTTGGTCATAGCTTTTCTTCCAAGGAGCAAGGTTCTTTTAATTTCATGGCTGAAGTCACCATCTGCAGTGATTTTGATGTGCCCCCCCCCCAAAAAAAAGTCTGTCACTGTTTCCATTGTTTCCCCATCTATTTGCCATGAAGTGATAGGACCTCACGCCATGATCTTGGCTTTTTGAATGTTGAGCTTGAAGCCAGCTTTTTCACTCTCCTCTTTTACTTTCTGCCATAAAGGTAGTGTCATCTGTATATCTGAGGCTGTTGATTGTTCTCCAAGCTATCTCGATTCCAGCTTGTGCTTCATCCAACCTGGCATTTTGCATGATGTACAATGCATATAAGTTAAATAAACAGGGTGACAATATACAGCCTTGACGTATTCTTTTCCCAATTTGGAACCATTCCATTGTTCCATGTCCAGTTCTAACTGTTGCTTCTTGACCTGCATACAGGTTTCTCAGGAGGCAGGTCAGGTGGTCTGGTATTCCCATCTCTCTAAGAATTTTCCATAGTTTGTTGTGATTCACAGTCAAAGATTTTAGCATAGTCAATGAAGCAGAAGTAGATGTTTTTCTGGAACTCTCTTGCTTTTTCTATTGATCCAATGGATGTTGGCAACTTGATCTTGATCTCTGGTTCCTCTGCCTTTTCTAAATCTCACTTGAACATCTGGAATTTCTTGGTTCACATACGGTTGAAACATATCTTGGAGAATTTTGAGCACTACTTTGCTAGCATGTGAGATGAATGCAATTGTGCAGTCCCTTGAAGATTCTTGACATTGCCTTTCTTTGAGATTGGAATGAAAATTGACATTTTCCAGTCCTGTGACCACTGCTGAGTTTTCCAAATTTGCTGGCATAGTGAGTGCAGTACTTTCACAGCTTCATCTTTTAGGATTTGAAATAGCTCAACTGGAATTCCATCACCTCCACTAGCTTTGTTTAAAGTCATGCTTCCTAAGGCCCACTTTTCACTCCAGGATGTCTGGCTCTAAGTGAGTGATCACACCATCATGGTTATCTGGATCACTGAGATCTTTTTTGTACAGTTTTTCTGTATATTCTTGCCACCTCTTATTAATATATTCTGCTTCTGTGGGGTCCATATTGTTTCTGTCCTTTATTGTGCCCATCTTTGCATGAAATATTCCCTTGGTATCTCTAATTTTCTTGAAGAGATCTCTAGTTTTTCCCATTATATTGTTTTCCTCTATTTATTTGCATTGATCACTTAGGAAGGCTTTCTTGTCTCTCCTTCTTATTTTTTGGAAATTTGCATTCAGATGGGTGTATCTTTCCTTTTCTTTTTTGTCTTTGTTTCTTTTCTTTTCCTCAACTTTTTGTAAGGCCTCCTCAGACAATCATTTTGCCTTTTTGCATGTCTTCCTCTTGGGGATGGTTTCAATTACCACCTCCTAGACAACTTTGTGAACCTCCATCTATAGTTCTTCAGGCACTCTATCATATCTAATGCATTGAATCTAAAATCTCAATGTTAGGAGTTAATAATTTTTAAAACTATTACAAAAGTCTCAACATTAACAAAATTTTCTTTTCTGATTTTAGTAAATATACTCAGAAACTCAACTTTGTGTTGACAAGATACATACTTCATGAAGATCTATCTAACTTTAATCTTCTGGCACCAAGAAAATGACTAGTTGCTAAACTTTCCTTAGTTCTCCAACAAAATGAAATGGAAGGTTTCTACTTCTGGGTGAATTTGTTCCAGCTGTTTTAGGTCTTTTTGTCATTCTGCTCAAGATTCCAAGGAGAGACTGTCATTGGCCCCTCTCCCCACTTGGCCACACTGGAGTTCCTTTATTGAAAGACCCACCAGATTACTCAAAGCTCAAATTTTGATGTCCATTATTTCAAATTTTCTTATTAAAATATTGAATAAAGTTGGTGGCTTTCCTATGGTTACATTTGACATTTAGTCAAGGATGAATTAAAGAAATATATTTCCAGTTTTCACACTCCTTCACTGATAAACCAGTAGTTACAACAGTGTTCTCAACTTTTTGGTAACTTTTTAAATACTTTTAAACTTTTAAAATATTCTTTAACTTTTAAATATTGGTTCTATCAACAACATGCTCAAAGGTATTAAAAGATAAAAATTGTATAAGCAAGCAAGCAATAAATAATTTAATCACAACTGCAAAACAAGTATGCCTATCTTCATCTAGAGAAGCACCTATTAACATGACAAGATTCCAGTGTATTTCAATAAAGAGCCATTTGTAACTTGACTCTGTCATATGCCCCTTACTGCTTACATACACAGACTACCATTCTTTTATCCAATCACACAATCCACTCATCTAAAACTTCATCTAATAAGCATTGCCCTAATTGTATATATAATAAGTTATAGCATAAATAATGTCTATTAATTGCCTGAGGATTAAAATCCACTTGTGAATAACTCTCTTCCCTAGGATACATGAATATACAGTGAATCAGTCATGAATACAGTGCATTGTCTATATAGAGAGCTCAATCAGTATCTCCTAGTCTTGGTTGAGAGAATTTATACTTGCATAAAGCAAATTGTTTTGTACTAAAACCCATTCTCTTTGGAATTGTGATAACCTGTTCTTGGACACAAGATTTAATTCTACAAGCATATTTTTAAGAGCCTATTGTTTAATAATGTGATTCTATGACATATATGGGGAAGTTCCTAACATTATGGTCATCACAGCCTACTTGGAGAAGTCCTCACATTCATAAAATAAGAGAAGAAAACATATGATCAAACATCACATTTTCTCATTTAAGAACAATATAACATACAATGGAAAAAGGACTTTGTTGGAAACCTCAGCGCTGGGTTCCAATAAATCTTTAGTTCTATGACTTAGCACTACTGGGCTTCAGTTTCCCAATGTGAAAAATGAGGAGGTTCAAAGAGGTGATCTCATAAATCCCTTTACGTTCTCAGGTCTAGCAAAGGTCAGAGAACAGGGATATAATTGTGGTTGAGAGAAAATGAAGAATTCCCCAGAGGTGGAAAAAGAAGTTAGGCATTAGCAGATGAATTGGCATGAGTGTTTAAAGAGAAAGGAGATTGTTTCAAACAAGCAAACTACAAGAATAAAAGTGAAAAGGGGGGAAATCTCTGGTGGCCTGCATTTGATCCCAAGTCAAGGAACTAAGATTCCACAACCCATACAACCAAAAAAAAAAAAAAGTTCAAAGGGATGTTGTCCCTTTCAATAGCCCCACAGGATGCTAGGCAACAACCTGCAGAAATGTCCTAACTCAACCAGTGTGATCCTGCACACATTCAGGTGGAATAAACATGGAGTCTAGAGCATTGTACATAAACTGTGGCTGGAAACTTAGCTCAGGATGTTAATGCTGCCTAAATTTGGGCAAGTTACTTATGCCTCAATTTTCTTAATGTTTAAAATAGAGGTAGTAATAACAATACATGTTCAATATTGTTGCTATAAAGATATGAGCTGTGCATTTAGAACTCTTACCATGTCACCTGGGGCTTATAGGTTTTCAATTAGATTTTCCTAATAACTGTAGTTTAAGTAGCAGTAACTGCTGTAGTTGAAATATTTGGGCTGCTCATAAGTATGAATTTTGGATCCCTGTAACTTTTTCACATTTAACATCTCTTAAAAACACAAACATGAGACAGTTTAAGAAACTAAACACTGACTTTGTTACTGACCAAGGTTCTTGGCCTTTTTAATCAATAGAAATTGATCAGAGGCCAGACCAGAAATTCAGGCAAGGCTTTATTAGGGTCCCTATGGACAAGGCAATGGCAATCCACTCCAGTACTCTTGCCTGGAAAATCCCACGGCGGAGAAGCCTGGTAGGCTGCAGTCCATGGGGTCGCTAAGAGTCGGACACGACTGAGCGTCTTCACTTTCACTTTTCACTTTCATGCATTGGAGAAGGAAATGGCAACCCACTCCAGTGTTCTTGCCTGGAGAATCCCAGGGATGGCAGAGCCTGGTGGGCTGCCATCTGTGGGGTCGCACAGAGTTGGACACGATTGAAGTGACTTAGCAGTAGCAGCATGGTATCAGCAGGGAGCAAGAAAAAACAACAAATTCCTTTGCTTACTAGCTCTCAGAAGGAGTGTGGTGAGCTTGTTCCCTATACGGGGTGAAGGCAGGAGTATGTCCAGGGATTGAGCTGGAAGGGTGGTTTAGGTGGTTTGCCTGCCCTTTAGGTGCTGTTGTGTGCAAGAGTTCATGTGTAGTAGTACCCTGTTTTATTCCTGATCTCTGCTCTTTTACTCCATGCTCTTCAAAAGTGGCAGTCGGGTTTTTGGTCTCTTTGCAATTTTTATCCAAAATTTTCCCGTTGCACATGTGTGCAGTTATTTTTAATGTCATTATGGTTTCTTTGTATTTTTATTATTCACATAAAAGTTTGACCAGGTGCAACCATTGCAGTATTGCAGCAAAGGGTCCCAGATTCATCTTTTCAATACACAGTGGCGGCCATAACCTTAGATACAAAGCAGAGTAGCAGAAAGGAAGAATAAAGAAAACTCTTTTTCTCCACCCTTTTCTCACCATTAATAAACAAACATATTTGGGGTTTAAAATTTTTACAACACCAGTCACCAACCTCCAGACTTAACAAAGAGCCAACGATAGCACTCATCTCACACACTAGCAAAGTAAAATGCTCAAAATTCTCCAAGATAGGCTTCAACAGTACATGAAACAAGAAATTCCAGATGTTCAAGCTGGATTTAGAAAAAACAGAGAAACTAGAGATCAAATTGCCAACATCCGTTGGATCATAGAAAAACAAGAGAATTCCAGAAAAACATCTACTTATGCTTCACTGACTATGCTAAAGCCTTTGACTGTGTGGATCACAACAAATAGTGGAATATTCTGAAAGAGATGGGAATACCAGACCACCTAACCTGTCTCCTGAGAAACCTGTATGCAGGTTTAGAAGCAACCGTTAGAACCAGACATAGAACAATGGACTGCTTCCAAATGGGGAAAGGAGTACGTCAAAGCTGTATATTGTCACCCTGCTTATTCAGTTTATATGCAGAGTACATCATGCAAAATGCCAAGCTGGATGAAGCACAAGCTGGAATCAAGATTTCCAGGAGAAATATCAATAACCTCAGATATGCAGATGACACCACCCTTATAGCAGAAAACAAAGAGGAACTAAAGAGCCTCTTGATGAAAGTGAAAGAGGAGAGTGAAAAAGCTGGCTTAACACTCACCATTCAAAAAACTAAGAACATGGCATCCAGTCTCATCACTTCATGGCAAATAGATGGGGAAACAATAGAAACAGTGACAGAATTTATTTTCTTGGGCTCCAAAATCACTGCAGATGGTGACAGTAGCCATGAAATTTTAAAAAGGTTATCTCTTGGGAAAAAAAGCTATGACAAACACAGACAGCATATTAAAAAGCAAACAGAGACAATATTTTGCCAATAAAGATCTGTATAGCCAAGGTTACAGTTTTCCCTGTAGTCATGTGTGGATGTGAGAGTTGTACTATAAAGAAAGGTAAGCGCTGAGGAATTGATGTTTTTGAACAGTGGTGTTGGAGAAGACTTTTGAGAGTCCCTTGGACAGCAAGGAGATCCAACCATTCCATCCTAAAGGAAATCAGTCCTGAATATTCGTTGGAAGGACTGATGCTGAAGCTGAAACTCCCATTATTTGGCCACCTGATGCAAAGAACTGACTCACTGGGAAATAACCTGATACTGGAAAAGATTGAAGGCTGGAGGAGAAGGGGACAGCAGAGGATGAGGTGGTTGGATGGCATCACCGACTCAGTGGACATGATTTTGAGCAAGCTCTGGGAGTTGGTGATGGACAGGGAAGCCATGCATGTTGCAGTCCACGGGGTCACAAAGAGTCAGACATGACTGAGAAACTGAACTGAACTGAACTGAAACAAAGGGGAATCCTTACAGAATTTTTTAGGATTTCAAAATCGAGATGAGGAAGGCTACACATTTAATCAAAATCACACAACAGAAAGAACCCTAAACAAACTCAGTTCTACAAATCATTTTGTTATTGTTCCTGTTCAGTCACTAGGTCCTGTCTGACTCTTTGCACCTCCAGGGACTGCAGCATGCCAGGCTTCCCTGTCCATCAGCATCTTCCAGAGTTTACTCAGATTTATTTCATTTGAGTCAGTGATACTACCAAACTGTCTGATCCTCTGCTGCCCTCATCTCCTTTCACCTTCATGAGGTGTCTCCTTTCCCAGCATGAGGGTCTTTACCAATGAGCCAGCTCTTCGCATCCAATGGCCAAGGATTGGAGCTTCAGCTTCAGGATCAGTCCCTCCAATGAATATTGAGGGTTGATTTTCCTTAGGATTGACTAGTTTGATCTCCTTGCAGCCCAAGGGACTCTCAAGAGCCTTCTCCAGCATCACAATTTGAAGGCATCAATTCTTCTGTGCTTAACCTTCTTTATGGTCTTTATGTACATCTGTACATAACTACTGGAAAAACCATAGCTTTGCTTATATGGACCTTAGTCACAAAGTAATGTCTCTGCTTTTTAATACACTATCTATGTTTATTATGGCAAATAGATGGGGAAACAGTGGAAACGGTGTCAGACTTTATTTTAGGGGGCTCCAAAATCACTGCAGATGATGATTGCAGCCATGAAATTAAAAGATGCCTACTCCTTAGAAGGAAAGTTATGACCAACCTAGATAGCATATTCAAAAGCAAAGACATTACTTTGCCAACAAAGGTCTTCTCTACTCAAGACTGTGGTTTTTCCAGTAGTCATCTATGGATGTGAGAGTTGGACTGTGAAGAAAGCTGAGTGCCGAAGAATTGATGCTTTTGAACTGTGGTGTTGGAGGAGACTCTTAGAAGAGTCCCTTGGACTGCAGGGAGATCCAACCAGTCCATCTTACAGGAGATCAGTCCTGGGTGTTCACTGGAAGGACTGATGTTGAAGCTGAAACTCCAATACTTTGGCCACCTCATGCAAAGAGTTGACTCATTGGAAAAGACCCTGATACTGGGAAGGATTGGGGGCAGGAGGAGAAGGGGACAACAGAGGATGAGATGGCTGGATGGCATCACCAACTCAATGGACATGAGTTTGAGTGAACTCCGGGAGTTGGTGATGGACAGGGAGGCCTGGCGTGCTGCAGTTCATGGGGTTGCAAAGAGTCAGAGTGACTGAACTGAATTAGGTTTATCATAGCTTTCTTTCCAAGTGAGTGTCTTTTAATTTCATGATTATAATCACTATCCCCAGTGATTTTGGAGTCCAAGAAAATAAAACCAGTCACATCTACTTTTTCCTTTTCTATTTGCCTTGAAGTGATGGGACTGGATGCCAAGATTTTTGTTTTTTCAATGTTGAGTTTAAGCCAGCTTTTTCATTCTCCTTGTTCACCCTCATCAAGACGATCTTTAATTCCTCTTCACTTTCTGCCATTTCTGAGTTCCCAGGGTCCAGCCCTGGTGGATCCAGGGAATTCAAAGGTGGGAACGGCATCAGTGTCCTTGGAAAAATACATATTTAATCACAGATATATAGAGAGATTAGAACGGATAGTGTAGTAGGAAAATTAGTGGAGAAAAAGAGGCTGAATAACTTGGTTTACATGGAATAGCATCCATGCTCCAGATGGGAATTCAGCCAGAAAAACGGGAGCAAGAAAGAAACAACATGGGGGAATCAGTCTTTCTGGAAACTGATCCAATTTCTTTATTTTTGGGTTTGCTTATATATCTTTTGTTACACATAGGGATGAATACAGAGTCACGCGGGGATCAGCAGTCCTGACCTTTATCAAAATCAGGTGCTTCACATAAATGTATAAAAAAAAGGTATTAGGGAATTTACATCATCTTCTGGCCATGAGACCTGCTGACATTTTATGATCCTTTCTTTCTGATAACCAAAAAAACTTATTTCTTCCAAGGGTGTTTTTTCTTAAACCAGGCACCACCCTCCAAATAAAGTTACATTCCTATAGGGTGAGGGTGTAGTGAGTTACAATCAAGAAAGGAATTTATTTAACCCAAGGTTAACATGATTAATCTTAAAGGTTAATACTTATTTCTCCTATATGCTAGTTATATTCATTGTAAGGGCAGAGAACATGGAGATTTAGCAGCAAACATCAACCCAACAAGTGAAAATCCCCTTACCAATGTTCCCCTTAAGATCTGTTTAGTCTTAGGATAGTGATAAAGTTACATTTTTACATAGCAAGGACACAGTGATTCATAAC
>SJYQ01000444.1:580105-623105 GCA_006410935.1 Redunca redunca
TACAGGAGGCAGTGATCAAGACCATCCCCAAGAAAAAAAAATGCAAAAAGGCAAAATGGTTGTGTGAGGAGGCCTTACAAATAGCTGAGGAAATAAGAGAAGTGAAAGGCAAAGGAGAAAAGCAAAGATACACACATCTAAATGTTGAATTCCAAAGACTAACAAGCAGAGATAAGAAAGCCTTCTTAAATGATCAATGTAAAAAAATAGAAGAAAACAAAGAAATAGGAAAGACTAGAGATATCTTCAAGAAAACTAGAGATACCAAGGGAATATTTCATGCAAAGATGAGCACAATAAAGGACAGAAATGGTATGGACCTAAGAGAAGCAGAAGATATTAAGAAGAGGTGGCAAGAATACACAGAAGAACTATACAAAACAGATCCTCATGACCCAGATAACCACAATGGTGTGATCACTCATCTAGAGCCAGACATCCTGGNATGGGCCTTAGGAAGAATCACTACGAACAAAGTTAGTGGAGGTGATGAAATTCCAGTTGAGCTTTTTCAAATCCTAAAAGATGATGTTGTGAAAGTGCTGCACTCAATATGCCAGCAAATTTGGAAAACGCAGCAGTGGCCACAGGACTGGAAAAGGTCAGTTTTCATTCCAATGCCAAAGAAAGGCAATGCCAAAGAATGTTCAAACTACCGCACAACTGCATTCATCTCACGCACAAGTAAAGTATACTCAAAATTCTCCAAGCCAAGCTTCAACAGTACATGAACCGTGAACTTCCAGATGTTCAAGCTGGACTTAGAAAAGGCACAAGAACCAGAAATCAAATTCCTAACATCCACTGGATCATTGAAAAAGCAACAGAGTTCCCGAAAAACATCTATTTCTGCTTTATTGACTACACCAAAACTTTTGACTGTGTGTATCACAACACACTGTGGAAAATTCTAGAAGAGATGGAAATACCAGACCCCCTTACCTGCCTCTTGAGAAATCTTTATGCAGGTCAAGAAGCAACAGTTAAAACTGGACATGGAACAATGGACTGGTTCCAAATTGGGAAAGGAGTATGTTAAGGCTGTATACCGTCACCCTGCTTATTTAACTTATATGCAAAGTACATCATGCAAAATGCCAGGCTGGATGAGGCAGAAGCTGGAATCAAGATTGCCAGGAGAAATATCAATAACCTCAGATGTGCAGATGACACCACCCTTATGGCAGAAAGCAAAGAAGAACTAAAGGGCATCTTGATGAAAGTGAAAGGGGAGAGTGAAAAAGTTGGCTTAAAACTCAACATTCAAAAAACTAAGATCATGGCATCTGGTCCCATCACTTCATGGCAAATAGATGGGGAAACAATGGAAACAGTGACAGACTTTATTTTCTTGGGTTCCAAGATCACTGCAGATGGTGATTGAAGCCATGAAATTGAAAGAATCTTGCTCCTTGGAAGAAAAGCCTTGATCTACCTAGATAGCATATTCAAAAGCAGAGACATTACTTTGCCAAGAAAGATCCATCTAGTAAAAGCTATGGTGTTTTCCAGTAGTCATGTATGGATATGAGAGTTGGACTATAAAGAAAGCTGAGCACCAAAGAATTGGTGTTTTTGAACTGTGGTGTTAGAGAAGACTCTTAAGAGTCCCTTGGACTGCAAGGAGATCCAACCAGTCCATCCTAAAGGAGATCGGTCCTGTGTGTTCATTGGAAGGACTGATGTTGAAGCTGAAACTCCAATACTTTGGCCACTTGATGTGAAGAGCTGACTCATTTGAAAAGACCTTGATGCTGGGAAAGATTGAGGGCAGGAGGAGAAGGGGATGACAGAAGATGAGGTGGCTGGATGGCATCGCTGACTCTATGGACATGGGTTTGGGTGGACTCCGGGAGTTGGTGATTGACAAGGAGGCCTGGCTTGCTGCGGTTCATGGGGTCGCAAAGAGTCGGACATGACTGAGCCACTGAACTGAACTGATGCAAAGAACCAACTCATTTGAAAAGACCCTGATGCTGGGAAAGATTGAGGGCAGGAGGAGAGGGGAACAACGGAGGATGAGATTGTTGGATGGCATCACCTAAGCAATGGACGTGAGTTTGAATAGTCTCTGGGAGTTGGTGATGAACAGGGAAGCCTGGGGTGCTGCAGTCCATGGTGTCACAGTCAGACACGACTAAGCGACTGAACTGAACTGAACTGAGGAGCAGGGCTCAGTTCCTTCTCCTCAACTTTCCTGCAAACCTAAAATTTCACCAAAAGGTAATGTATAATTAAAAGAAAAAGAAACCCCAGAAAATTTAGATGAAGTTGACCTCTTCTCAGTTCAGGACATAATTCTCCCCTTAAAAATTTAAAGTTCCACTGGATGAGACAAATGTGGATGGATGTTCATCTGTCTTTCAGCCAGTCCCTCAAATAATTAAACTCCCAAATCCTTCCATTTTCCTTTCATCAAAGTTAGGCGTTCTCAGACTGGAAGGGAATTGAATTTCACATGAATTGTGTCGCTGGATTTTGACTTGAAGCCCAAGCTTCCGTGAATTATCATGGACGGGGTTAGCCTGTTGAAATGAATGATTCAGTTACTCCTAAACGTTCCATGAAATAGTAATTGCAGCCACCTCCTCCTTCTGCTAAATGTTTTGCCAAAACTAAGGACAAATCACAAGGATTCTGCTAGTTTTTTATTGAGGTATTAGGAAACCTGCATATTAACCATGATTTCCAAAGGCTTATTTATGTCCATCTTCTAAGATAGATGCAGTGACTACTTAGTATCTGTCAAACAGTTTATACATGCCAGATATTACTTTAACTTATTTATTATATTGTATAATTTCCTAACAACAATGTGAAGTACTTATCAAAGTCCCTATTTTACACATGATGAAGCTGGAGTTCAGAGAAGTTATGTAATATTCCCCAGGTCACATTGCCTGGTATTTGTGATTTCTCATTTTAAAGCCCATTCTCCAGGTATGAGAGAAAGTCAGCATTGCTTATGTGGATTTCTGGTAGAAATACACAACCTGAGTTTAATTATGGGGAAACATGTCTAAAATCAGGGCATTGATTTCACTGATTGCAAGGTGACTACCCTGTATTCTCCAGGGATGTTGGGGTCATGGAGGACTAAGCAGGGTCTGAAATAATTCCGGATGAACTATCACTAGAGAGACATGACAGCATAGGATCTTAGATTGATCCTGGTCTGCCGGGAGCCAGCATGAGGAACTCCGCCCATGGCAAAGGTCATGAGGAAGGAGGCTTGGCATACACAAAGGCGTGATCGAGCCTCAGGAAACCCCCTGTTCCCGAGCATCTACCCCAAAACCAGAGTCTGTTTTATGCTCTCACCTACACCTCTGACTTTACGGGGGGCTCTCCCCCATAAGCATTTCTCTCGGAGAAGGAGTTAACTGCAGCTCCAAGGCAATAACAATTCCTGGGCGTGACAAGAGTGTTTCAGCTTACGGACTCCTCTGAAGGTTATCTAGCTCACCTATATAGGTTTGTCCAGCCACATGTGATTGTTTACAGCCTCCCAACCTGAGAGGCACGAGATGTTTTAGACTTACTAAAGGCAAATTCTTTTGGGGAGATGGAAATTATTAGTATAGTGGGTTGGTTAGGAATTATATTGGTGAAGGGTTTTTCATTTGTTGTGTCAATAATTGCTGCTAATTCCCTGTCCTGGGTGTGACAAGGGTGTCTCAGGTCAAACCTCTCTGCTGACAGACTAGCTTGTGTGACAGAATTATCCATACTCCCCCACTAGCACATGATTGTTTACTACTTCTCAACCATAAACAGCACAGAGAGTTTTGGAGTATTTTTAAGGTCTTAATTAGCATAGGGCTTTTCTCATTGTCGAGTCAATGATTGCCGCCAGGCCTCCATATCCTTAGGCACCTGGGAATATATTGATCAATGTATTTGGAATATAGAAAATGAAATATAGTAGTTTTTAAGGTCAGCAATACTAGACTTCTTGAGTTAATGAATTTTCTCTTTTGTAATAGATCACTGTACTTTGTTATGAATCACTGTGTCCTTGCTATGTAAAAATGTAACTTTATCACTATCCTAAGACTAAACAGATCTTAAGGGGAACATTGGTAAGGGGATTTTCACTTGTTGGGTTGATGTTTGCTGCTAAATCTCCATGTTCNGTCAGGACTGCTGATCCCCGCGTGACTCTGTATTCATCCCTATGTGTAACAAAAGATATATAAGCAAACCCAAAAATAAAGAAATCGGATCAGTTTCCAGAAAGACTGATTCCCCCATGTTGTTTCTTTCTTGCTCCCGTTTTTCTGGCTGAATTCCCATCTGGAGCATGGATGCTATTCCATGTAAACCAAGTTATTCAGCCTCTTTTTCTCCACTAATTTTCCTACTACACTATCCGTTCTAATCTCTCTATATATCTCTGATTAAATATGTATTTTTCCAAGGACACTGATGCCGTTCCCACCTTCGAATTCCCTGGATCCACCAGGGCTGGACCCCGGCACTGGTCCAGGAAAATAACATGTGTATGTGTGTGCATTGTGGGGTGGGGTGGGGGTGTAGCAAGCAATTGGCAAGATCAGAAGGTTTGTAGATTAGATAATATTATTGTGCACATATTGATTTCCCAGATTTTGATAATTGCATGCACTGTGTTTATATCAGAGTATCTATCAGAGCATCTTTGCCTTTGAGGAACTGTCTTAGAAATAAGAGAAAATCATGTCTACAACATACAGAGTATCTATCAGAGCATCTTTGCCTTTGAGGAACTGTCTTAGAAGAGAAAATCATGTCTATAACATACTTTCAATACACACACACAAGGATTTTGCCTGTATTATCCCTGTCTTTGAAAGATCCTATAACAAAAAGCCCCTGGAGAAAAAAATAACAACTCACTCCAGTATTCTTGCCTGGGAAACCCCATGGACAGAGGAGCCTGGCAGACTACAGTCTATGGGGGTCACAAAAGAGTTGAACACAACTTAGTGACTAAACAACAACACAGGAAAGAGCGATAGCAATTTGGTCTCTAAGTTACAGTCCTCATATATGCCAAATAAAGAAACAAAGCAGCAAAATGAATTCATTTTGTTTAATTTTGTTGAAAATGTATTCAGTGCCTTCCCAGTGTTATTAAACGTCAAAAAAAAAAATTAAGTTCAGAACTCCCACCCTTGAGGAATATATACTGTTTTTCAACTTTAACTGACTATAGCCTAATATACAGAGGTTTTGTCTAAGGCTGAAGGGAAGTGAAAGTCGCTCTGCTGCTGCCACCGCTGCTAAGTTGCTTCAGTCATGTCCAACTCTGTGCGACCCCATAGATGGCAGCCCACCAGGCTCCACCATCCCTGGGATTCTCCAGGCAAGAACACTGGAGTGGGTTGCCATTTCCTTCTCCAATGCATGAAAGTGAAAAATGAAAGTGAAGTCGCTCAGTCGTGTCTGACACTTCGCGACCCCATGGACTGCAGCCCACCAGGCTCCTCCACTGATGGGATTTTCCAGGCAAGAGTACCGGAGTGGGGTGCCATCGCCTTCTCCAAAAGTCGCTCAGTTGTGTCCAACTCTTTGCAACCCCATGGACTATAAAGTCCATGAAATTCTCCAGGCCAGAATACTGGAGTGGGTAGCCTTTCCCTTCTCCAGGGCATCTTCCCAACCCAGGGATCGAACCCAGGTCTCCCACATTGTAGGCGGATTCTTTACCAGCTGAGCCACAAGAGAAGCCCTGTCTAAGGCTAAATGATTCTATAAACCTCAAATAGAATCACACTGTTGTAAAAGATTAAAATAAGAAGATAACAAAGAATTCCAGCTTGGCCACTTTATTCATAAGCAGGTATTTCCAAACTAACATTTAGACTGAGATTGAATCTGTAATCTGTTACTAACACTATAATGTCATTTGTCATTAAGGACAATTAATTTGAACAACTAACTTAAAGAAGTCATTCTCACATTTAAGTTGGGGTCATCCGATGTTTGACTACCCTATCTCCAATACTTAGATTAGAACCCAGGATATATAAAGTTTGATAGAAATGTGTTGAATAAACAGAGGCTGGGACAGTGTGATATTGTCAAGGTACAAACATACACACAGGTTTAATGCTTCAGAGCATGGAAAACCAGTTTGCATTCATTATATTCCAGGGACAAATTTTACTTCCAGCCTCCTGAAGTCACTTTTGGGTAAGTGATATGGGACAATGCATTTTCCAATGTGACTTCATAGACCAAGCTTAATTAGGCAGAAATAACTTTCTCAAACAGTGTCAGTTCCCCCCAACACCTGGCTTTAGAACTGTCTGCTGACATGACACTCACATGGCACCTTGGTTTGTTACCTAACACTTGACTGAATTCGTTTTGATCCTGAATGAAGGACTTCATTCCAGGTATGAAGTTTGTCTCCACTATCTTAGATGATAGACTGTAAAGTATTTCTATTTCTGCCATTTCTGAAATACCTTTTATCAACTATGTGGGCATGGTTGGACAGAGGTTTCATCAGTCCTGGGTCATCAAGACTGCTTGCATGTGGCTCAACTGCTCGCGAAATAACTTTTGGAGGACTCACTCCAGCAGATCTAGCTGCTCTGTCTCCATGTAATATTTGCCATCACCTGGCATTTCAGATTATAAGTGTTATGTGATTCCCGTGGTGCTGAAAGGAGGTTTGGAAGCGTGTGTGTAGATCCTGTTAGTCATGTGTTTCTATGGTTATTTATAAATATTATGAACAATCTTATTCAATATATGATGATTACAAATTATTCACTTTTAATTGCCATGAGCTGTTTTCTTTCAGAGGTCATTTAGAAGGGTTTTCAGATTCAGTTCTCTCTGATGAATGTAATTTGCCAGACTGAAATATTCATGGAGCCAAGATTTTGGCAATAAGATTGAAATTTGGAACACAGCTTAATTTAAAGAATGAGAAGAGAATAGATAAGTGCAAAAAGAGGAATCTTTGGTTGACTATGTGTTTGAGAAAGTTTTTATTTACAAGCAGGGGAAAATAAGTCTAATGAAAAACTCATCATTGCTCTGTGGATCCAGGGAAAGTCTATTGTACCATAAGTTCTTTGTAGATCTAAAGTTACCCAATTATAAAGTTTCTCATATCCTTGCAGACTGCATCATTGGCAAAGACTACTTTACACATTCAATAAAAATAATACTAGGTAAAATGAAAACATTGGAACAGGAAGGGAATTCAACAGAGTCTGCTGAGAAAGCCAGCTGATGCTTTGTGTAGAATGTACAAAGTTAGCTTTGAACCACGAGCCAGGTTTAAGTTAGCTCAGGGCTGGGAACACATCTTAAAGTTGTAAGAATACTAACTGAATAAGTCTTAAAGTAAAAGCCTTAAGAGCCAGGCTTGTTTGCAACATAAACATAAGACAGAGAAAAATAATTCAATCCAAATTGAGGCAGAGTAGTGAAAAGACTCTCATTCTATGCTGTGAGTATCTATTTTGGTGAATATCCCTCTTGTTGCTAAATATGACAGATGCAGCCATAGTAAGTATTAACAACTTTAATAAACTGATGTATGACAAAACCAATACAATATTGTAAAGTAATTAGCCTCCAATTAATATAAATAAATTTAAATTAAAAAAATAAGCTGCTATTGTAAATAACCACGACAATGCAACTTTTTTTAAATATGTTTTTATTTTTGTTTTTTTACTTTACAGTATTGTATTGGGTTTTTGGTTTTTTTTTTTGCATTTGCACACCAAGAGTTTTTGACACATCTCTTCATTTGGTGAATGTGTTAACATGTTTTCCATAAGCATGGCAGGATTACTTTCTCTTTCTCCCTCTTTTCCTTTTTTCTTTCTTTTTTCTCTCTTTTCCTTCTTTCTTTTTTCTCTCCTTTTTTCTTTCTCTTTTGCCCCTCCCCTTCTTGTTCCTTTTCTTTCTCTCTCTTTCTTGTTCACTCCCTGCATTCTTTCTGCTTTCTTTTTCTCTTTTTTCTATTAGGTCCTCTGCCTTAGGCAAGAAGAAGGACTCAAAATTCAAGAAAGAAGTATTAACTTTGAATTCTCCTCTTTTACCAGCTAACCCTTCTTCTGAGTCTGTCTGCCTATCTATCTATCTATCTGTCTTTCTTTCTATTTATCTTTCTTTCTTTCTATACTTACCTACCTGCCTACCTACTTGTTTGTTTCTATCTGCACCTGTATGTTCATATACGTAGGTATATATACACATATATATACTTCTGCTCTGCTACTAAAGAAATGATATCTAAAAAAATGTGTTCCAATTCCTCCAGCTCAGATTTGAAAGAGCTAGAATGTTAACCCATATTTTAATGTGCAATTTAACCATGTTTTTCTAAGGATTAAATAATTATTGAAGGCAGACAAATAATTATACTTAAGTTTTTAATGTATTTTTTCAATTTTAAAATTTAAATTTTTTTAATTTATTTATTTTAATTAGAGGCTAATTAAATTCTTATTATGACCATTGATTCTGTTTTTTCATATATGGGAGTGTAACCAAATCAAAAGTGAATCTGTTTAAATAAAGATGTCAATAAATAATTCTATATGTGGCCAGTATCTATGACAAAAAATATTAGAGGAGAAAACAAGTACAATAAGGTTGGAAACACCACACTAAACATTAGTGCCTCCTACTGTAGGTTAAGAGGAAATAAATCTGTCTTCTGGAATCAAAAATATTTTTGAAACAAATCTTAATAAAAATATTTCCAAATCCCTCCTCCCTTTGTATTATTTTAGAGATGAGAAAATCTGGGGTCAGAGGCTGTTGAAGTTACACAAACTTTTGGGAAAGCTGGATTCAGCACTGTATTTTGGATTCCTTGTGTTACTGAACATAAGTTCTTGTGCCCAATGCACAGTAAGGTCAAACAAACCAAAAATATCAAAGTTTGGAGCAGAGAAAGTTTTGTTACAAGGCTATACAAAGAGATAGGTGGCTCATTGGGTAAAGGTTCGTAACTCTCCAAAGGTTTTCAAAGGCAAGGAGAGGGACGGGACATAAGTGCTTTGTTGCTGCAAATTTCTTGGGTGTCAGATTCCTTTGTTCTTTCAACTGTCCACAAAAGTCAGCTCATGTCCACATGTGTCTCATAAACTTCCAACAAGACCAAAGCTATTCTCTGTTCTGCGCCTTTTTATCTCTTTATGAATGGGCCCTTAAAGGTCAGAGCCCTGAGAATAAGTTGTCCTGTATATTTCAGGCTACAGGCAACATTCTTTTACAAAAGATGCAGAGTCAGAATGACTAAGCACAAGCAACAGAGCACAAAGTTTAAAGTAAAAGGAAGAGATCTTATATGGAGTCAGATTTCTTTTTCCTTATTATACATGCAGGGGTTTAGCAGGAGGGTGTGTATTTTACCCATAGGTTTCAGGAGCAAAATGTGGATCAAGAATTCCTCTGGGGAAATGCCAGAAAAATAGCTCTCACTGCTGATATGAAATCTATTTCAATAAGCAAATCTTATACAGATAAAGGTATGACAATAGACTAATGAGATTTTTTTCTTCAAAGTCTTTAAAGGTTATGCATTCAATAGAGAGTGATTTTCAAAGTCGTCACTCCTGAAACTTTTACTCTCCATCCTGTTATCTTGATATAGTCAAAAATACGTTTGGTTCTCACACTGGCTGAGGCTTAAGCCCACAGATCTATGCATCAACAAAGACATAGCAAATGCCTATTATGTACTAGCCCTTTGTAGTGGCAGTGGATCCCACAAGAAGGTAAAGTCTGATCTCGGGTGGTCTTGGCCTGCAGCAGCTTGAAGCAGGATTTTGGTTCCTGGCCAGAGACTGAGTTTGGACCACAGTGGTGAGCATGCTGAATCCCAGCCACTAGACCAGTGGTCAGTGACAAGGCCCTGGCACTTTGGCTTTACAGAAAGAATTCCCACAAAAAATGGAAAGTAGTGAATCAAGTGAAGTGTTTATTAGAAGTAAAAAAAGTACAGTACAGCTCAATCTGAGGCCAATTTATCTCCTGCCTCAGGGCCATCTTCTGAAAGCTCAGATTCAAGTGGACAACACTGGCTATTAACAGTTAAATTAATCAATATCTAGGCAATAACTCACTAACATTAAGCTACAAGGAAAATTAAAGTGTGTCATGGTACAGAATGAGAGAAAGATCTGTTTCCACAAGGTAGTCATGACAAAGACATTTTGATGAAGAGGAATTTAAGCTGAGAATTGATAATAGAGGCAAACCATTGTGGGATCTGATGGAAAAAAAAAAATATTCCATATAGAGAAAAAGCAAAGAAGTGGCTGTGTTTTGAGACTTGAAAAGATGTTAAACCTAGATATTTTAAAGATGAAAAAGTAGCTGCTGATATGGAAGAGAATGAGCCAGATTATTCAGGCACATATAATTCATGACTAACAGCATAGTTTTTATCCTAAGAACAGTGAACATAAGCAGAAAACTGACATAAGTTGTTGTTGTTGTTGTTGTTTTTAATCCTTCTGGCTGTGATGGCAAATAAATCACAGAGGCACCCAAAAAAATGATGAAATCCATCTGTAGGCTACTGAGAAGTTTGGGTAAAACATGAAGGTGATATTGATAGAATAGGAGTTCTCAAGATTGAGAAAAATAGATAGAATTGAGGTACATTTTTGAGAGCGAATTGACAGGACTTGCTAATGAATTAGATGTGGAGAATGAGGGCAAAGGAAGAGTCAAGAATGACTTGCAGTTTTCTGGCTTCAGTAACTGAATCAATAGTGGTACCATTTACAAAGATGGAAAAAAACTGAGGTGAGCCAGGCTAGAGGAGGAAGCTAAGGACAATGTTTAGGCCACAGTAACCTTTAAATGTTTATGAGACATCCAAGTAGAAATGCCAAATGGATAACTGAATGTTGGAGTCTCAGGTTTATAGGAAACATGTGGCCTGAAGGTAGAAAGTTGAACACTCTCAGTCTATAGTTAGGCTTAAGCTCTGGGAAAGAATGCACATTTCTTTCCCAAACCAAGCCATACACAGTACTTTCCATTTGCCTTCAGAGTTGAATCACTGATCTCTCAACTCTAGCTGCTCCCATATCCACTTTACTTTCTAGATTTCCTTCCTCCATAAAGTTGTATCTTCTAAAAGTTTTTGAGCTCCCAAATGAAGCACTGCAAATACTAACAAAGTTTTGTTAAGAGAACACACTGGTCATAGCAAACACATCACCAGATGGTCAATACCAAAATCAGATTGATTATATTCTTTGCAGCTGAAGATGGAGAAGTTCTGTACAGTCAGCAAAAAACAAGACCAGGAACTGACTGTGTCTCTGATCATCAGCTCATTGTTGCAAGATTCAGGCTTAAATTGGAGAAAGTAGGAAAAACCACTTGGCCATTCAGGTATGACCTAAATTGATTCCCTTATGATTATACGGTGGAGGTCGTGAGTAGAATCAAGAGGTTAGATCTGGTAGACAGAATGCCTGAAGAACTGTGGACAGAGGTTCATAACATTTTACAAGAAGCAGTTGACCAAAACCATCCCAAGAAAAAGAAATGCAAAAAGGCAAAATGGTTGTCTGAGGAGGCCTTACAAATAGTTAAGGAGAGAAGACAAGCAGAATGCAAAGGAGAAAGAGAAAGATATACACAACTGAAGGCAGAGTTCCACAGAATAGCAAGAAGAGATTTTTTAAAGCCGTCTATGTGAACAATGCAAAGACATAGAGAAAAATGATAGAATGGGAAAGACTAGCGACCTCTTCAAGAAAATTGGTGATACTGAGGGAACATTTTATGCAAGGATGATTAATAAAGGACAGAAGCGGCAAGGACATAAAAGAAGCTAAAGAGATGGAAGAGGTGGCAAGAATACACAGAACTATACAAAAAGTCTTAATGATCCAGATAAGCATGATGGTGTGATCATTCACCTAAAACCAGACATAATGGAATGTGAAGACAAGTGGGCTTTAGGAAGCATTGCTATAAACAAAGCTAGTGATGATGATGAAATTCCAGCTGAGCTATTTAAAATCCTAAAAGCTGATGCTGTTAAAGTGCTGCACTCAATATGTAAACAAATTTAGAAAACTCAACAGTGGCCACAAAGGTCACTTTTCATTCCAAAACTAAACAAGAGTAATGACAAAGAAGATTCAAACTATGGTATATATGAGCTCATTTCACATGCTAGCAAGGTAATTCTCAAAATTCTTAAAGCTAGGCTTCAGCAGTACGTGAACCAAGAACTCCTAGATATTCAAGCTGGATTTAGAAAAGGCAGAGGTACCAGAGATCAAATTGCCAACATCCACTGGATCATAGGGAAAGCAAGGGAATTCTAGAAATTTTTCTGCTTCATTGACTATGCTAAAGTCTTTGACTGTGTGAGTCACAAAAATCTGTGGAAAATTCTGAAAGAGATGGGAATACCAGACTACCTAACCTGCTCTTGAGAAACCTCTATGCAGGTCAAAAAGCAATAGTCAGAGCTGGATACAGAACAATAGACTGGTTCAAAATTGAGAAAGGAGTTCATCAAGGCTATATATGGTCACTCTGCTTATAAGGCTGTATATTGTCATTCTGCTTATTTAATTTATATGCAGAGTCCATCATGCCAAATGCTGGACTGGATGAATCACAAGCTGAAATCAAGATTGCTGGGAGAAATATCAACAACCTCAGATATTCAGATGATACCACTCTAAAGGCAGAAAGTGAAAAGGAACTAGAGAGTCTCTTGATCTGGGTGAAAGAGAATGAAATCGCTGGCTTAAAGCTCTACATTCAAAAAATGAAGATCTTGGCATCCAGTTCCATCACTTCATGGCAAACAGATGGGAAAAAAGTGAAAACCGTGATAGATTTTATTTTCTTTTAATCTTCTTTCTTTTATTTTCTTTATTTTCAGTGATCCAAAATCACTGTGGATGGTGACTTCAGCCATGAAAGTAAAAGACAGTTGCTCCTTGGAAGGAAAGCTATGACAAAACTAGTCAGTATATTAAAAAGCAGACCCATCACTTTGCCAACAAAGGTCAGTATAGCAAAGCTATGGTTTTTCCAGTAGTCATATATGGATGTCAGAGTTGGACCATAAAGAAAGCTGAATGCCAAAGAACTGAAGGTTTTGAACTGTGGTGCTTGAGAAGACTCTTAAGAGTCCCTTAGACAACAAGATCAATCCAGTCAATACTAAAGGAAATCAAACCTGAATATTCATTGGAAGGACTGATGCTGAAGCTGAACCTCCAGTCCTTTGGCCACCTGATACAAAGAGCTAACTCACTGGAAAAGACCCTGGTGCTGGGAAAGATTAAGGGATGGGGGAGAATGGGGCTTCAGAAGATGAGATGTTTGGATGGCATGATCAACACAATGAACATAAGTCTGAGCAAACTCTGGGAGATAGTGAAGGACAGGGAAGTCTGGTGTGCTTTAGTCCATGTGGTTGCCAAGAGTTGAATGCAACTTAGTGACTGAACAACAGTAACAAAATTTCCACTTGTCCCTTCAAGCTAACCAGAAAACAGCCACATGGGCTCTTCTCTTTCAGGTGACTTTAACGACACATGGAAAAAAAAACCTCTGCAAACCGCAAGAAAAACCCCTGAGATTGGCTTTCAGTGAAAGCTGAAAGTTGGGTTTTTGTTTTTGTTTTTTTTTTCCCTTACTATAAGTGAAGTTCCTCTTGGGACCAATTGCTCCTGATTTCTTTCTTGATCTTAAACAGAAAGTTCCATTTATCCTTCTTCTGTAGTTCTGTAATAGGGAAGAAAAAACATGATTCCGTGTTGGATCTGTTTCTTTTACTTTAACCTTTGTGCTCTGTTGCCTGGACTTAGTCATGTTGACTCTGTACTTTTGTAAAAGAATTTTGCCTATAGCCTGAAATACACAAAAGAGCCTATTTTCAAAGTTCTGACCTTTAAAGTGTAACATTCTTCCATTCAGATAGAGATAAAAATTTGTAGCATAGAGAATAATATTTGTCTAATTAAAGGTTTTCAAGAATATCATGACCTCATCTATGCAGACAGATGCAAGATTCTGACACCAAGAAGTTTGCAACAACTAATCACATCTCCTCCCCTTTAAACACAAAAGAAGCCAATTCCAACTCAGGTAAGATGGTTCTCTAGGACATGAATCTGCCATTTTCTTGGTCTGCTGGCTTTCTGAATAAAGTCATTATTCTTGTCCCAACAACTTGTCTCCCAGTGATCAGAACAAGTTTGGACTTAGTGAGCAGAACGAGTTTGAACTCAGTAACAGTTCTATTATTCCTGTGCGTGTTCTAAGTGTTTTCATGGTGAAATTCATGTTGACTCAGAATTCCAGATGTTGAGGTCTGAAGAAGTCCTCAAAGACTAGTTCAACCTGCTCATGTTACATATGAGGAAACAAACATATAAAAGTATAAGTGACTGACAAACACTGTGGCTCTAATATGGACTTTATATTATTTATATTCTCTAATTTATAGAGAATAAATTGCTCATTGCTGAAGAGATTGTTCTTTCTCTGCCCTAGACTACACAAATGCAGCTGACTCATTTCACCTTGTAAGTTCCTGGACAATGAAAGGCTTCAATTTCATTTCTAATTACACTTTTTTCAAGCTACAGAGAGCTGCCCGCAAGTTCACTCTACTATAGGCCCCAGAATTGTTTCTCATTAAAGCTAGCCTCTTCTGTAAGTCAGACATTCACAGAGATTCCACAGGAAGAGGGCCTCTAAGAAACAGCTTTATGTCACTATCTTATTAGGATATATCATGACTCCAGTAGGAAATGCATAAAATAATTTATATAATAAGCTTTATAATCTTATGCTTTGCATTTTGGGGATCTACAATATTTTATCCCATATTCATTTTGTTCTTTTTAATGATTAATTCCAAACATTCTCAGCTAAGAAGTTTTGAAAATGCAGAAAAGTACAAAGTAAGCAAAATTATCTATTCCCTTACAAGACTTAGGTAATTACTTCATATTTTGTACTTCTTTCGAGATCTTCTTCAATGAATATAGGTTTGTACATGGATTTTTCTTGTGTGTTTAGCTATATAGATAATATTTTCATGTATGTTTACATTTTTCCATATGTATATATAAACATATATACATAAAATATTTATATTATTTGTGTTCTCTAATTTTTTAATAAGGGATGTAACCCCTAGCAAAATGCATAGCACATTATAAGCTCCCTGTAAATTCTGATTCTCTTATTATTTTAATCAAAGATACAGAGTGTTGAAGCAAAGGTAAAGAGTGTTCTTTGGACAGGGCTGTGGGATGCGCTCACAGAACAAAAGTTGAGACCAGAAGATTTAATGACTCTCACAATTTAGGACTAGGACCATAAGTGGATGAGCAAAATGACTAGTATTTGTATCACCGAAAAGCCTGAACTCAGACTGGGAATGACAACAAAATCAACTAAGGTCATACCCCTGCTTTGAGAATGAGCTGTAGTACAGAGCATGCTTTCCTCAAGAGGGATGGGAAACTCATCTCAGTTTTAAATTTCATTCTCAAGTCTTTAAAATATAGAAAAATTGACTTTTCTTATAACTACCATCATCTTTCAAACACCCATACTACTCTGAGCCCTTATTTGCCTAAGTTTTGCTTTCTAGAAATGATAGATGGTATTCTAGAGATGTAAGGGGAAGAGAGAACATCAGTATGCAAGTGGTGGGAATTCTAAGGTCAAGGATACCCAAATTCCTGGAAATACTCTACTGCTTAAACACTTTACTATGTAAAAGCTTTGGATATAAGTCTTTATTTCCCTTTCCCTGTAATGTATTATATATGCATTCATTTACACAAAATACTGCAATCAGATTATTTTTAGCATACAAGTGTAAGTCACTTCAAGTGAGGAAGATCGATTCCTTGATACCTCAATACACTTTTCATCTTATCTACTGGCATTATTATAATTTAAAAAAAAAAACCCACATCTTCTTTTCCTGTCATTATTTCCTGGCCTCCCTCATCTGTTCTTTAATTCTTGAAACTAAAAGCCTGCCTTTGACATTAAGACCATATCTGTCTTAGTTGTGCAGCAGATGCTTTCTGCACATTGACATATTTGCAATCATCACATTGCTTTTTCTTCCATATGTATTTTACTTCTCTTGAACAAAATGTATGTAATGGTCTTAATAGATAATTAGTGTGCTGTAATCCAATGATCGAAGAAGGCAATGGCACCCGACTCCAGTACTCTTGCCTGGAAAATCCCATGGATGAAGGAGCCTGGTAGGCTGCAGTCCATGGGACCGCTAAGAGTCAGATATGACTAAACGACTTCACTTTCACTTTTCACTTCCATGCATTGGAGAAGGAAATGGCAACCCACTCCAGTGTTCTTGCCTGGAGAATCCAAGGGACGGGGGGGCCTAGTGGGCTGCCGTTTATGGGTTTGCACAGAGTCGGACACGACTGAAGTGACTTAGCAGCAATCCAATGATATCTGTTAAAGAAAAAGTAAAATATAACAAGATTAAAGGTTAAATATTATCTCATAAACAAAATATTATGAAAAATAACATAAAAACTTAGAGATAGGTAGTGTTATTTAAAGTCTCCTCTTTAGTGTCAAACATTTGAAAGTGTATAACTTCCCTAACAACAATTTATTTGATCAAGACTCTGAGGTCTTAACTGACCTCAAGCACAATACATTAATGGAAATACACTCTCCCAAGACAAAAGGGAGAAAGTGCCCCAATATTCTTTACCTTTGTCCGAGTGCTGCAGAGGAACTGCCAGCATCCAGATATTCTGGAAAGACACAACAAACTCTGATCCAATTCAGGGGCATTATACTCCTACCTGGGATATTTTTCTTCCTACTCCTTGCTAATTCAACTCTTTATTCATTCTTCAAGTGTTTGCTTAAACTTCATTATCTAGAAAAAGTGTCCCAAATTCACATCTAAATTAGTCCCCCTTTATACCCAAATCATAATTCTTAACTTGCCCCTTGCAATGCTTATTCCAATTTAGCATTTCATTGTTTTATAGATATTTTACATCTTCCTTTCTCCCCACTAGACTCAGACTTTAATGAGAGCAGGAATCGGCTCCAATTTGTTCAATGCTGAATTCTACAAACACCTAGCATGGTTCATTAGAATGACAACTGTTGTGTTCAGTTGTTCAGTCATGTCCAACTCTTTGCAACTTCATGGACTGCAGTACACCAGACTTCCCTGTCCACTATTTCCTAGAGTTTGCTCAAACTCACATCCATTGAATCTATGATGTCATCCAACAATTCCGTTCTCTGTTGTCCCTTGTCTTCTTGTTCTCAATCCTTCCCACCATCCAGGGTCTTCAAAGAGTTGGCTCTTCACATCAGGCGGTCAAAGGGTTGCCACTTTTGTTTCAGCATCAGTCCTTCCAATGAATATTCAGGACTGATTTCCTTTAGCATTGACTGGTTTGATCTCATTGCTGTCCAAGGGACTTTCAAGAGTCTTCTCCAATACCACAGTTCAAAAGCATCAATTGTTAGGAACTCAGCTTTCTTTATGGTCTGACTCTCACAACCATATGTGACTACTGGAAAAAATATGGCTTTGACTCTACAGACTTTTGTTGGCAAACTGATGTCTTGGCTATTAAATACACTGATAGGATTGTCATAGCTTTTCTTCCAAGGAGCAAGCATCTTTTAATTTCATGGCTGCAGTCACCATCCACAGTGACTTTGGAGCCCTGGAAAATAAAGTCTGTCACTGTTTCTATTTTTTCCCATTTTATTTCCCATGAAATGATGAGACTGGATCTTCATTTTTTGAATGTTTAGTGAAAAAACCAGCCTTTTCACTCTCCTTTTTCACCTTCATCAAGAGGCCCTTTTGTTCCTCTTCACTTTCTGCCATAAGGGTGGTGTTATCTGCATATTGATATTTCTCCTGACTATCTTGATTCCAGCTTGAGCTTCATCCAGCCTGACATCTCGCATCATGTACTCTGCATATAAGTGAAATAAGCAGGGTGATATTTACAGCCTTGATCTACTCCTTTTCCGATTTTGAAACAGTCCATTGTTCCATGTTCAGTTCTAACTGTTGCTTCTTGATCTGCTTACAGGTTTTTCAGGAGGCAAGTAAGGTAGTCTGGTATTCCCATCTTTTTAAGAATTTTGAACAAAGAATGATGAACAAATATCTTCATAGAGCTTCCTGGGGTAACAGATGAATAGCAAATCACCCCATAAGTGAAAATTACTGCAGTGCTACATATTTCACAGGAGAAAGCTGTGGGAGCTTATGAGAGGAGAATCTGACCTAATAAGGGAGATCAGAATGATAAAATGTTTTATTTTAAATAGTCAAAGAAGAAGGAAAATGCATTCCAATAGAGGCAGTGGTATGCATCCTGTGACAGGAAATGCAATATGTGTGAGGGACTGAAAATGTCCATGTGGCAAAAATAGAAAAAGTTAAGAGTGCATGGTGTGATTTAAGGCTATAAGTACAGGTGGAGGCCAATCCATGCAAGGACATAGAGCTAATTACAAGACTACTAAGGGCAAAGAAACTCTAGATGAATTTCAACCTAGAAAACAATGTTCTCAGATTTTCATTTTGTAAAACATTTTTTGACAAGATATTTGGAGGATATAGACACAAAGAGTAGTAGCAGAGAGACCTGGATGCTACTCTCGGCAAAATATGTTGATGGTTTGGATAAAAAGACATTGGAGATAGAAAGTAAACCAACTATTATGCTATTGGGATGTAAATTGAACAAGACATTATAGTTTGAGTGTGAAGGGGGAAAAAAGGAAAATGACATTTGCAGGTTGACTCTCTGCTAACTTCTTATTTCTATATACATCTTCCCTCTTCCTTAACAACGAAACCCTAAATTTATCTGATGTGCCATGAAGCAAATAAAATTTATATTTTTCTGTCTCATGTTCAGAAATATATGACCAAAAATGTATATTGCTAAACATTGGCCAATAAAATATATGTGGGGAAATTTGGGCTTTTTGAGATTTTTTCTTAAAAGGGAGAGGTCATAGCCTTATTCTCCCCTTCCTAAACCCTTCTGCTTGGAACTCAGATGAGAAATTGTAGCTTTACCAGTCAATTTGAATCATAAAGACAATGACTGAATATTGGAGAAGGCAAGTACTCACACAGCAGACCCAATCTAGGCTGTATAACACAGACTTCTTTTATCATGAGAAAATGAAAATTTTTATGTCAAAATCACCAATAGCCAAAGAATATGACTTCATTCACAGCGCAATACACTAGATAAATAAGGGTGCCATTAGATGGGAAAGATTTGAGGAAGTTCAGATAATGGGAAGAACCACCAAGAGTTACTTTGAATGCAATAAGTTTGAGATGTCTTACAGATGATGAAGGGGGCAATTAGATGTACAAATATAGAATTTCTAAAGTGTCTAGATTAAGTATATATATTTTAGATCCCTTAGCATTTTGAAGATATTTATAATCACATAAGAAAATTAAGTGAATCTACAAATTCATTGCAAACCTGTTAAAATATCAGATGGTTTTTCCATAGAAATTGAAAAGCAGACCTTTAAATTCATGTGGAAATACAAGGAACCCAGCATAGCCAAACAATCTTGAAAAAGAAAAACAAAGTGGAAAGCCTCAGACTTCTCATTTTTAAAACTAACTTAAAAATTACGATAATCAAACCAGTATGGTACTGGCATAAAATGGCATATTAATCAATAGAATAGTATTGACAGTCCAAAAATGAACCTACATTTGTGATCAATTGATTACTTATTTATTTATGGCTGCACTGGATCTTCATTGCTGTGAAGGCTTTTCTCTAGTTCCAGAGAGTGGGGACTACCCTATAGTTGCATTGTGCAGGCTTCTCATTGCAGTGGCTTCTATTGTTGTGGAGCATGGGTTCTAGGGCACAGGGGCTTCAACAGCTGCAGTATGTGGGCTCAATAGTTGAGGCTCCCAGGCTCTAGAGCAGAGGCCCAATAGTTGTGGTGCATGGGCTTAGTTGTGAGAGCTTCCTGAATCAGGGATCAAACCCATGTCTCCTGCATTGGCAGGTGGTTTCTTCACCCCTGAGCCACCAGGGAAGCCCAGTCAATTGATTTTTGATAGTGCTGAAAATATTTAAAGAGAAAGAAATAGTTTTGCAATATATAGTTCCAAGACATGATGTGTACATCTGAAATAAAGAAATCGGTTGACTACTTCATACCATACACAGTGCCCAGTGTCCCCCAGTAGACTCAGTCTCCTAGACTGTGGCCCAGAGAATCCCTACAGGAATTGAATACAGAGACCAGCCCTGGGAGCCTGGATGCTGAATCATCTGACTGGGTGCATGAGCAGTTTGCTCCTATGTATTTGCCTGCTGGCGTCAGGCTCTCCTCACCTGCTTCACTGAGCTTGCCCTCACCCACTGAGCTATCCTTCTGGAGTCTCCAATTGCACAGCTCCCCCAACTGAACCATTAATGAAGAGGTTTGCATGCATAATGAAGTATGCATGTTGCTTCATAGATGAAAATTATACAGTTAATAATAGACATATACTCATATTACAGAAAAACTATTAGAACTCAATAATAAAAATACAAAAGATGTGAGTGGGCATACAAATGGTCAAAGAAGACATATAAGTAACCATAAAACACAATAAAAATCATGAATCATTCAGTTCAGTTCAGTTCGGTTCAGTTGCTCAGTTGAGTCCGACAATTTGCGACCCCATGAATCGCAGCACGCCAGGCTTCCCTGTCCATCACCAACTCCCTGTCCATCACCAACTCCCGGACTTCACTCAGTCTCACTTCCATCGAGTCAGTGATGCCATCCAGCCATCTCATCCTCTGTCGTCCCCTTCTCCTCCTGCCCCTAATCCCTCCCAGCATCAGAGTCTTTTCCAATGAGTCAACTCTTCGCATGAGGTGGCCAGAGTAAAGCTTCAGCTTTAGCATCATTCCTTCCAAGGAAATCCCAGGGCTGATCTCCTTCAGAATGGACTGGTTGGATCTCCTTGCAGTCCAAGGAACTCTCAAGAGTCTTCTCCAACACCACAGTTCAAAAGCATCAATTCTTCAGCACTCAGCCTTCTTCACAGTCCAACTCTCACATCCATACAGGACCACTGGAAAAACCATAGCTTTGACTAGACGAACCTTAGTCGGCAAAGTAACGTCTCTGCTTTTGAATATGCTATCTAGGTTGGTCATAACTTTTCTTCCAAGGAGTAAGCTTCTTTTAATTTCATGGCTGCAACCACCATCTGCAGTGATTTTGGAGCCCCAAAAAATAAAGTCTGACACTGTTTCTACTGTTTCCCCATCTATTTCCCATGAAGTGATGGGACCAGATGCCATGATTTTCGTTTTCTGAATGTTGAGCTTTAAGCCAACTTTTTCACTCTTGTCTTTCACTTTCATCAAGAAGTTTTTTAGTTCCTCTTCACTTTCTGCCATAAGGGTGGTGTCATCTGCATATCTGAGATTATTGATATTTCTCCCAGCAATCTTGATTCCAGCTTGTGTTTCTTCCAGTCCAGCGTTTCTTATGATGTACTCTGCATAGAAGTGAAATAAGCAGGGTGACAATATACAGCCTTGATGTACTCCTTTTCCTATTTGGAACTAGTCTGTTCTTCCATGTCCAGTTCAGAAAATGCAAATCAAAACCACAATATGATAACACAATACCAGAATGATGGCTATAATCAAAACGACATAAAATAACAAGTGTTGACAGGAATGTGGAAAAATCAGAACCCTCATACATTGGTGGTAAGAATGTAAAATGATGCATTAGGTGTTATTTAAATACTGTCTGGCAGTTTCTCAAAAAATTAAATGTAGAGTTACCATATGACCCAGCAAACCCACTCCAAGGTATATACCCAAAAGAAATGAAAACATATGTCCACCAAAATAATTGTTCATAAATATTTATAGCAAACTTTATTCATAATAGCTAAAAGAAGAAATAACCCAAATGTCCTTTAACTTATGAATGAATTAATAAAATCTATTATATCTATATAATAGAATATTACTTTATAATAATAAGTAATGAAATTCTGATACATTCTATATCACAGATGAATATTGAAAACATGCAAAGTGAAATAAACCAGACGCAAAACAATGCAGAGTTATGCCATATGATTCCACGTATATAAAGAGTCCAGAATGAGCAAATCTGGTCACCTGATGCTGACTCATTTGAAGAGACCGTGATGCTGGGAAAGATTGAAGGCAGGAGAAGGGGACGACAGAGGAAGAGATGATTGGATGGCATCACCAAATCAACGGACCTAAGTTTGGGTAAACTCCAGGAGTTGGTGACGTACAGGGAGGCCTGGTGTGCTGCGGTTCATGAGGTTGCAAAGAGTTGGACATGACTGAGTGACTGAACTGAACTGAATAGGAACATAAAGTAGATTAGTGTGGGTGGAGGCAACCCAGCGCACTAAGCGCAGCAGAGAGGAGTTGCCCCAAGTCCGAGGTCAGGGACAACAGCCGAGAGTGCCAGGTTGTGACAGCACAGGAATGGCCAAGAGGAGCTACCCCACGTCCAAGGTCAGTGGCAACTAGGAGGAGACACCCCTCGTCTGAGGTCAGGGGCGGCAGCCGAGAGGAGCTACCCTGCATCCGAGGGGGGTGGGCAGCGGCTGAGAGGAGCTACCCCACATCTGAGGTCAGGGGCAGCTGGGAGAAGCCACCTTGTGCCCGAAGCCAGGGGCGGAGGCCAGGAGGAGCCACCCAACGCTGGAGGCCAGAGGTGGCAGCTGAGAGTAGCAACACGAGGAGCGGTAGCTGCGTGGGCATAGGAGGGCCTAGAGGAGCCATCCCACATTGAAGGTCAGGAAGGGCAGTGGTAAGGAGATACCCCTCATCCAAGGTAAGGACCAGCGGCTGTGCTTTGCTGGAGCAGCAGGGAAGAGATACCCCACGCCCAAGGTAAGAGAAACCCAAGTAAGATGGTAGGTGTTGTAAGAGGGCATCAGAGGGCAGACACACTGAAACCATACTCACAGAAAACTAGTCAATCTAATCACACTAGGAGCACAGCCTTGTCTAACTCAATGAAACCAAGCATTACCCGTGGGGGAACCCAAGACGGGCGGGTCATGGTGGAAAGGTCTGACAGAATGTGGTCCACTGGAGAAGGGAATGGCAAACCACTTCAGTATTCTTTCCTTGAGAACCCCATGAACAGTATGAAAAGGCAAAATGATAGGATACTGAAAGAGGAACTCCCCAGGTCATTAGGTGCCCAATATGCTACTGGAGATGAGTGGAGAAATAACTCCAGAAAGAATGAAGGATGAAGCCAAAGCAAAAATAATGCCCAGCTGTGGATGTGACTGGTGATAGAAGCAAGGACCAATGCTGTAAAGAGCAATATTGCATAGGAACCTGGAATGTCAGGTCTATGAATCAAGGCAAATTGGAAGTGGTCAAACAAGAGATGGCAAGAGTGAACATCGACATTCTAGGAATCAGCGAACTAAAATGGACTGGAATGGGTGAATTTAACTCAGATGACCATTATATCTACTATTGCAGGCAGGAATCCCTCAGAAGAAATGGAGTAGCCATCATGGTCAACAAAAGAGTCTGAAATGCAGTGCTTGGATGCAATCTCAAAAACGACAGAATGATCTCTGTTCATCTCCAAGACAAACCATTCAATACCACGGTAATCCAAATCTATGCCCCAACCAGGAATGCTGAAGAAGATGAAGTTGAACGGTTCTATGAAGACCTACAAGACCTTTTAGAACTAACACCCCAAAACGATGTCCTTTTCATTATAGGGGACTGGAATCCAAAAGTAGGAAGTCAAGAAACACCTGGAATAACAGTCAAACTTGGCCTTGGAATGTGGAATGAAACAGGGCAAAGACTAATAGAGTTTTGCCAAGAAGATGCAAACACCCTCTTCCAACAACACAAGAGAAGACTCTACACATGGACATCACCAGATGGTCAACACCGAAATCAGATTGATTATATTCTTTGCAGCCAACGATGGAGAAGCTCTATATAGTCAACAAAAACAAGACCAGGAGCTGACTGTGGCTCAGATCATGAACTCCTTATTACCAAATTCAGACTCAAATTGAAGAAAGTAGGGAAACCACTAGATCATTCAGGAATGACCTAAATCAAATCCCTTATGATTATACAATGGAAGTGAGAAATAGATTTAAGGGCCTAGATCTGATAGATAGAGTACCTGATGAACTATGGAATGAAGTTCGTGACATTGTAAAGGAGACAGGGATCAAGACCATCCCCATGGAAAAGAAATGCAAAAAAGCAAAATGGCTGTCTGGGGAAGCCTTACAAATAGCTGTGAAAAGAAGAGAAGCAAAAAGCAAAGGAGAAAAGGAAAGATACAAGCATCTGAATGCAGAGTTCCAGAGAATAGCAAGAAGAGATAAGAAAGCCTTCTTCAGTAATCAATGCAAAGAAATAGAGGAAAACAACAGAATGGGAAAGACTAGAGATCTCTTCAAGAAAATTAGAGATACCAAGGGAACATTTCATGCAAAGATAGGCTCAATAAAAGACAGAAATGGTCTGGACCTAACAGAAGCAGAAGATATTAAGAACAGGTGGCAAGAATACACAGAAAAACTGTACAAAAAAGATCTTCACAACCAAGATAATTATGATGGTGTGATCACTAGTCTATAGCCAGATACCCTGGAATGTGAAGTCAAGTGGGCCTTGGAAAGCATCGCTATGAACAAAGCTAGTGGAGGTGATGGAATTCCAGTTGAGCTGTTTCAAATCCTGAAAGATGATGCTGTGAAAGTGCTGCACTCAATATGCCAGCAAATTTGGAAAACTCAGCAGTGGCCACAGGACNTTAAACTACCGCACAATTGCAATCATCTCACATGCTAGTAAAGTAATGCTCAAAATTCTCCAAGCCAGGCTTCAGCAATACGTGAATTGTGAACTTCCAGATGTTCAAACTGGTTTTAGAAAAGGTAGAGGAACCAGAGGTCAAATGCCAACATCCACTGGATCATGGAAAAAGCAAGAGAGTTCCAGAAAAACATCTATTTCTGCTTTATTGACTATGCCAAAGCCTTTGACTGTGTGGATCACAATAAACTGTGGAAAATTCTGAAAGAGATGGGAATACCAGACCACCTGACCTGCCTCTTGAGAAATCTATATGCAGGTTAGGAAGCAACAGTTAGAACTGGACATGGAACAACAGACTGGTTCCAAATAGGAAAAGGAGTACGTCAAGGCTGTATATTGTCACCCTGCTTATTCAACTTATACGCAGATTAATACATCATGAGAAACGCTGGACTGGAAGAAACATAAGCTGGAATCAAGATTGCCGGGAGAAATATCAATAACCTCATATATGAAGATGACACCATCCTTATGGCAGAAAGTGAACAGGAACTAAAAAGCCTCTTTATGAAAGTGAAAGTGGAGAGTGAAAAAGTTGACCTAAAGCTCACCATTCAGAAAACGAAGATCATGGCATCTGGTCCCATCACTTTATGGGAAACAGATGGGGAAACAGTGGAAAAAGTGTCAGACTTTATTTTTGGGGGTCACTGCAGATGGTGATTGCAGCCACGAATTTAAAAGACGCTTACTCCTTGGAAGAAAAGTTATGACCAACCTAGATAGTATATTGAAAAGCAGAGACATTACTTGTCGACTAAGATCATTAAAAAAAAAAAAAAACTTTTTTTAATTTTTAAGTCCTCTATTACTCCTTTAATTTTCACTTTTATAACATACTATTACTTTGAAATATTTTGGGGGCCTCCAAAATCACTGTAGATGGTGACTACATTCATGAAATTAAAAGACGCTTACTCCTTGGAAGAAAAGTTATGACCAACCTAGATAGTATATTCGAAAGCAGAGACATTACTTGTCGACTAAGATCATTTTTTTAAAAAAAACTTTTTTTTTAATTTTTAAGTTCTCTATTACTCCTTTAATTTTCACTTTTATAACCTACTATTACTTTGAAATATTTTTTTGGGCTACAAAATCACTGCAGATGGTGACTGCAGCCATGAAATTAAAAGAAGCCTACTCCTTGGAAGAAAAGTTATGACCAACCTAGATAGCATATTCAAAAGCAGAGACATTACTTTGCCGACTAAGGTCCATCTAGTCAAGGCTATGGTTTTTCCTGTGGTCATGTATGGATGTGAGAGTTGGACTGTGAAGAAGGCTGAGCGCTGAAGAATTGATGTTTTTGAACTGTGGTGTTGGAGAAGACTCTTGAGAGTCGCTTGGACTGCAAGGAGATCCAACCAGTCCATTCTGAAGGAGATCAACCCTGGGATTTCTTTGGAAGGAATGATGCTAAAGCTGAAGCTCCAGTACTTTGGCAACCTCATGTGAAGAGTTGACTCATTGGAAAAGATTCTGATGCTGGGAGGGATTGGGGGCAGGAGGAGAAGGGGACGACAGAGGATGAGATGGCTGGATGGCATCACTGACTCGATGGAAGTGAGACTGAGTGAAGTCCAGTAGTTGGTGATGGACAGGGAGGCCTGGCGTGCTGCGACACATGTGTTCCTACCTTCTCTCTCATATATTTGCAATGTTCACAAATGAGTTATTAATTTAGACTCGCATTACATTAGGGCTTCTAGATTGACTTTTTATGTCATTTCTGTACTATGCATATCTGTCTAGGTACCATCTTAGTATGTGGCCATCTAGCCCAGCACCTCTCAAACTTGAACTGCATCAGAATCACACAGGAAGCTTGTTAAAGCACATTGCAGGGCCTCACTCCCAGGGATCCTGATTCATTGGTCTCCAGGTACAGACTGAAACTGTGTTTCTGATCATCTCCAAGGCTTTGCTGATGTTGCTATTCATAGCCCACACCTGGAAGATTGAGGGGCTAGAGGACTAGCATATGTAGGTTATACTCAAAAGTTGGGCAAGGCTTAGGTCTGTTAGGGAGAGGTCAGGGCATTTATTCAATAATAAATTGATTATAGATATTCAATAATAAATAAGTTATAGATAGTCTTTATAGAAATCTATCACTTTTTAATAATTGCATCGTATCACCTACATGATAAATTTGGACTCATTATCTAACTTTTATAATTATAATAAAGAATGTTAGTAAATGTGAAATATTGTTTGTAATTTATAACAAAACAATGTCCTAATAATAAAACGCTACTTTTCAAAGTATAAACAGTCAACCAAAACACACAATAAGACTAAGCTAAAACATCAATAAAATGGGAAACAATACAGTTAGGGAATAGGAAGGAGTAAATATTTTCTGAACAATAATCTAATTTACCATAGTTTTTAATGTACATTTAATTTGTACTCATAAATGACAGTTGTTTGAGGTCAAGCGTGAAAAAATATCAATTATAATAGAAAGGCCACATAAATTATAGTAATCATGGAAACTTTTCTCAACATGAACACCATCAAATCAGCATATTAAATTTTTCTGATTAAAATTCTGCATATCAAATTGGAATAGCTTTCAATCTTAGAAATTCAAGAATTAAAAAGAAAAAATATTAATGCAACTGGGATTATATGCAATTTATCTTTTCATTTAAGATGACTGAAGAAGCTTCAGAGATGCTTTCTGCTTGAAAATAGGATACCAAACCAACTCTCTTAGTAATAAACACATTTTTTTAGAAAAGTGGGCCAGCTGATTGCTAATCCAAAATAGTAATATTCTGAACATTTAAGCATAATAAAAGCAATCTTTGTTTTTGATGATATAAAATGTAAAATTAAATTTCAAAACATATCTAACAAATAGTGAAAGTGGAGTCACTCAGTCGCGTCCTACTCTTTGTGACCCCATGGACTGTAGCCTACCAGGTTCCTCCATCCATGGGATTTTCCAGGCAAGAATACTGCAGTGGGTTGCTATTTCCTTCTCCAGGAGATCTTCCTGACCCAGGGATTGAACCCAGGTCTCCCACATTGTAGGCAGACACTTTACTGTCTGAGCCACCAAGGAAGTTAAAATATCTTCCAACAAAATATGATACATCATGCCATTTATACTTTACCAATCATACTTTTATCTTTTATAGTTTTATAATCATATTTTGTGCTTTAATTTTATAAATGAATAGTCTATTCCCAATTTACCTGTTAATACATTTAGACACTATCTGTATACAGAGCATTAAAGATTCAATTTAAGTAATTTTATAAAACATGACTAAAAACATAAAAAAGTAAATAACTTTTTAAAACTGTTATCATTATCATGAAAACATTCCATTATGATTTTTTTTGAATCCATAAAAGTGACTACAACTGTATATGTAGATTATTGTACTCAGTTCTATGAAAAGCGTCAATCATGTCTGACTCTTTGTGACCCCATGGACTGTAGCTTGCCAGGCTCCTCTGTTCATGGAATTTTCCAGGCAAGAGTACTGGAGTCAATTGCCATTCTCTTCTCCAGGCGATCTTCCTGACTTTACTGTCTGAGCCACCAGGGAAGACCCAGTCTATTCTAGGGCTGCTATAAATCTGGCAATTTAAAACAACAGAAATGTATTCCCTCAGAGTTCTGGAGAACAGAAGTCCAAAATCAAGCTGTCAGCAGGCTTCATTTTCTTTAGAGGCTCTGAGTAGAACTCATTCTTATGTCTTCTCTCTGGTAATCCTTGCCTTCCCTTGTCTTGGTAGACATATCTCTGCAATCTCTGCCTCTTGTCTTCACATAACTTTTCCTGTATGTCACCTCCTTCTTTGATATCCAGGATGATCTTATCTGAATAGTCTTACCTTAAATACATCAGCAAACACCCTTATTCAGAATAGTTATATTCTGAGATTTTTGTGGACATATCTGGTTGGGGGTGGGGTGCAAAATTCAACTGAGCACACTTGTGAAAGAAGTTTGAGGATTAAAAATAATTGATAAAACAGCATCGATCCATTGCTTACTATTCCAACATGTTGTTTCATTCACCCACATATTTATTTTGTTCAATGACTGAGTACCTACTGTGCATCAGGCACTGAATTAGGCCTTTGGATAATGAGTGACCAAAGTGATGATCACCTGTAAGAAGGTCGTTGTGTGCTGATTCCCACACATGGCTGGATCATGGCCAGGTTTTCACCATCCTAAGACAAAATAAAGTAAATTTTTTAAAGATTTGAATTTATTTAATTTTGCCTTATCCCCAGAGTATGCTCTGTTTAATCTTGTGCACATACTTCTGTTCTATATGTAGGAAATAATGAACAGTTGGAAGGTGATAACTGTACTTTGTAAGATTCTTTTTCATACTTCATAGTATTCTTTCTTGAGGAAATAAAATATGTGGAAATTCTACTAGTCCCTAAACTTATTTAAATTAATTGATTTTTTAATATTATTTTATTTTAATTAGAGGTTAATTACTTTACAATATTGTATTGGTTTTGCCATACATCAACATGAATCCACCACAAGCATACATGTGTTCCCCATCCTGAAACCCCCTTCCTCCTCCCTCCCCATACCATCCCTCTAAGCAAACAGGCTGGGAATAACTGCTTCAAAGTGCCCTGGTCATGCTGAAAACCTTCACTGAACTTGGCCAACTTCTCTACTGCACAAGAGGAGAATGAGATTCCCAAGATTTTTCATAAATTGGCATTTTTCTGGTGTCACAACCTTGCAATTCCACTGTATCCTGTGCCTACATACCAACTGATGAGAAAAAGAACTGTCAGGCATCTAGCTGTGTGAGGTGAAGAAATATACAGGTAGGGAAAGTTGCTGGGATGATCTAATGACTGCTGGATGGAGCTGCTTAGGGCTCAGCCTTCCCCAGCATGGTAATCTTGTTGAGGAGGGGCTACAAGCAAAATTTGAAAGCCCTGTTGCCTCAAGGACTGAAAGAGGTTAGGCATTACTTTCACTTCCAGAGATGTCCATGGGGTCGCAAAGAATCAGATATTACTGAGCAAATAAGCACAGCACAGAGATATTTTGGTGCTCAGTTGGCTCAGTTGTGCACAAATTATAGAACGAACATTCTCCCCATCTCTGCATGGAACCAAAGATAATTTGTACACAATGACTACTCCCCAAGATATATTCACACCAATATTTCAATGGTCAGTTATTCTCCTAGGTTCAGAAGTGGATTGAGGTGGGAGTGGGGGTGAGATGGAAGTAGAACCTAGTTGATGGGGTCAAGAATTCTAACGTGGTTTTATTAGTAGTAATAATAGTTTCACTATTTCTATCTATGCTGCTGCTAAGTCACTTGAGTTGTGTCCAACTCTGTGTGACCTCATAGATAGCAGCCCCCCAGGCTCCACCGTTCCTGGGATTCTCCAGGCAAGAACACTAGAGTGGGTTGCCATTTCCTTTCCCAATGCATGAAAGTGAAAAGTGAAAGTGAAGTCGCTCAGTCGTGTCTGACTCTTCGCGACCCCATGGATTGAAGCCCACCAGGCTCCTCCGTCCGTGGGATTTTCCAGGCAAGAGTACTGGAGTAGGGTGCCATTGCCATCTCCATTTCTATCTATAGGCTAGGACAATCAGGTTGCTGAAATGTATAAAACAAGCAGGTGACAGAGAAAGGATGTATTATAACAGGAGTTTCTTAATAAAAAATTTAAAAAAATAAAAACTGAAAAAAAGCATTGCCCTTACAAGTGTCAACTACAAATTGGCACGTACCAAGAGCACTGCCAATGACTGAGCAACAAAGGCATTTTCCGACTGCCTCTGCAGAGATTGAACCCCATGCTGCTATAGTTGTTGACCTACAACAACCCCTGGGGGAGTTAAGGGTGGCCTGAGGCACTCTGTGCTCCAGGGAATCTGGTGGGACAGGTCTTTAGATAGTTGGATGTTTTTAGGAACAGATTTTTTTTTTAATATAAATTTATTTATTTAATTGGAGGTTAATTACTTCACAATATTGTATTGGTTTTGCCATACATCAACATGAATCCACCACACGTATACACGTGTTCCCAATCCTGAACCTCCCTCCTTTCTCCCTCCCCATACCATCCCTCTGGGTCATCCCAGTGCATCAGCGCCAAGCATCCAGGATCATGCAATGAACCTGGAATGACGATTCATTTCATATATGATATTAGACATGTTTCAATGCCATTCTCCCAAATCATCCTACCCTCGCCTTCTCCCACAGAGTCTGAAAGACTCTTCTATACATCTGTGTCTCTTTTGCTGTCTTGCATACACGTTTATCATTACCATCTTTCTAAATTCCATATATATGCTTTAGTATACTGTATTGGTGTTTTTCTTTCTGGCTTACTTCACTCTGTATAATCGGCTCCAGTTTTATCCACCTCATTAGAACTGATTCAAATGTATTCTTTTTAATGGCTGAGTAATACTCCATTGTGTATATGTACCACAGCTTTCTTAGCCATTCATCTGCTGATGGACATCTAGGTTGTTTCCATGTCCTGGCTATTATAAACAGTGCTGTGATGAACATTGGGGTACACGTCTTTTTCAATTCTGGTTTCCTCAGTGTGTATGTCAAGCAGTAGGATTGCTGGATCATATGGCAGTTCTATTTCCAGTTTTTTAGGGAATCTCCACACTGTTCTCCATAGTGGCTGTACTAGTTTGCATTCCCACCAACAGTGTAAGAGAGTTCCCTTTTCTCCACACCATCTCCAGCATTTATTGCTTCTAAACTTTTGGACTGCAGCCATTCTGACTGGCGTGAAATGGTACCTCATTGTGGTTTTGATTTACATTTCTCTGATAATGAGTCATGTTGAGCATCTTTTCATGTGTTTGTTAGCCATCTGTATGTCTTCTTTGGAGAAATGTCTATTTATTTCTTTGGCCCATTTTTTGATTGGGTCATTTATTTTTCTGGAATTGAGTTGCAGGAGTTGCTTGTACATTTATGAGATTAGTTGTTTGTCAGTTGTTTCATTTGCTATTATTTTCTCCCATTCTGAAGGCTGTCTTTTCACTTTGCTCATAGTTTCCTTCGTTGTGCAGAAGCTTTTTAAGTTTAATTAGGTCCCATTTGTTTATTTTTGCTTTTATTTCCAATATTCCTGGAGGTGGGTCATAGAGGATCCTGCTATGATGTATGTCAGAGAGTGTTTTGCCTATGTTCTCCTCTAGGAGTTTTATAGTTTCTGGTCTTATGTTTAGATCTTTAATCCATTTTGAGTGTGTGGTGTTAGAAACTATTCTAGTTTCATTCTTTTATAAGTGGTTGACCAGTTTTCCCAGCACCACTTGTTAAAGAGATTGTCTTTAATCCATTGTATATGCTTGCTTCCTTTGTCAAAGATAAGGTGTCCATAGGTGTGTGGATGTATCTCTGGGCTTTGTATTTTGTTCCATTGATCTATATTTCTGTCTTTGTGCCAGTACCATACAGTCTTGATGACTGCAGCTTTGCAGTAGAGCCTGAAGTCAGGCAAGTTGATTCCTCCAGTTCCATTCTTCTTTCTCAGGATTGCTTTGGCTATTCGAGGGTTTTTGTATTTCCATACAAATTGTGAAATTATTTGTTCTAGCTCTGTGGAAAAATATCGTTGGTAGCTTGATAGGGATTGCATTGAATCTATAGATTGCTTTGGGTAGTATACTCATTTTCACTATATTGATTCTTCCATTCCATGAACATGGTATATTTCTCCATCTATTAGTGTACTCTTTGATTTCTTTCACCAGTGTTTTATAGTTTTTTGTATATATGTCTTTAGTTTCTTTAGGTAGATATATTCCTAAGTATTTTATTCTTTTTGTTGCAATGGTGAATGGAATTGCTTCCTTAATTTCTCTTTCTATTTTCTCATTATTAGTGTATAGGAATGCAAGGGATTTCTGTGTGTTGATTTTATATCCTGCAACTTGACTATATTCATTGATTAGCTCTAGTAATTTTCTGGTGGAGTCTTTAGGGTTTTCTATGTAAAGGATCATGTCATCTGCAAACAGTGAGAGTTTTACTTCTTCTTTTCCTATTTGGATTCCTTTTATTTCTTTTTCTGTTCTGATTGCTGTGGCCAAAGCTTCCAAAACTATCTTAAATAGTAGCGGTGAAAGTGGACACCATTTCAATTTTTCACCATTGAGGATAATGTTTACTGTGGGTTTGTCATATATAGCTTTTATTATGTTGAGGTATGTTCCTTCTATTCCTATTTTCTGGAGAGATTTTTTTTTTCTGATTTTTATTTATTTATTTTTTTAATTTTTATTTTAACTTTAATTTACTTTACAATACTGTATTGGTTTTGCCAAACATTGACATGAATTCACCACGAGTGTACATGCGTTCCCAAACATAAATCCCCTCCCACCTCCCACCCCATAACATCTCTCTGGGTCCTCCCCATGCACCAGCCCCAAGGAGAGATTTTATCATAAATGGATGTTGAATTTTGTCAAAGGCTTTCTCTGCATCTATTGAAATAATCATATGGCTTTTATTTTTCAATTTGTTAATGTGGTGTATTACATTGATTAATTTGTGGATATTAAAGAATCCTTGCATGCCTGGGATAAAGCCCACTTGGTCATGGTGTGTATGATCTTTTTAATATGTTGTTGGATTCTGATTGCTAGAATTTTGTTAAGGATTTTTGCATCTATGTTCATCAGTGATATTGGCCTGAGTTTTCTTTTTTTGTGGCATCTTTGTCAGGTTTTGGTATTAGGGTGATGGTGGCCTCATAGAATGAGTTTGGAAGTTTATGTCCCTCTGCAATTTTCTAAGAGTTTGAGTAGGATAGGTGTTAGCTCTTCTCGAAATTTTTGGTAGAATTCAGCTGTGAAGCCGTCTGGACCTGGGCTTTTGTTTGCTGGAAGATTTCTGATTACAGTTTCAATTTCTGTGCTTGTGATGAGTCTGTTAAGATTTTCTATTTCTTCCTGGTTCAGTTTTGGAAAGTTGTACTTTTCTAAGAATTTGTCCATTTCTTCCACGTTGTTCATTTTATTGGCATATAATTGCTGATAGTAGTCTCATGATCCTTCGTATTTCTGTGTTGTCTGTTGTGATCTCTCCATTTTCATTTCTAATTTTATTGATTTGACTTTTCTCCCTTTGTTTCTTGATGAGTCTGGCTAATGATTTGTCAATTTTATTTATCCTTTCAAAGAACCAGCTTTTGGCTTTGTTGATTTTTGCTATGGTCTCTTTTGTTTCTTTCACATTCATTTCTGCCCTAATTTTTAAGATTTCTTTCCTTCTACTATCCCTGGGATTCTTCATTTCTTCCTTTTCTAGTTGCTTTAGGTGGAGAGTTAGGTTATTTATTTGACTTTTTTCTTGTTTCTTGAGGTATGCCTGTATTGCTATGAACAATAGCACTGCTTTTACAATGTCCTACAGGTTTGGGGTTGTTGTGTTTTCATTTTCATTTGTTTCTATGCATATTTTGATTTTTTTTTTATTTCTTCTGTGATTTGTTAGTTATTCAGCAGCATGTTGTTCAGCCTCCATATGTTGGAATTTTTAATAGTTTTTCTCCTGTAATGGAGATCTAATCTTACTGCATTGTGGTCAGGAAAGATGCTTGGAATGATTTCAATTTTTTTGAATTTAGCGATGCTAGATTTATGGCCCAGGATGTGATCTATCCTGGAGAAGATTCAGTGTGTGCTTGAGAAAAAGATGAAATTCATTGTTTTGGGGTGAATGTCCTATAGATATAAATTAGGTCTAACTGGTCTATTGTATCATTCAAAGTTTGTCTTTCTTTGTTAATTTTCTGTTTAGTTCATCTGTCCATAGATGTGAATGGGGTATTAAGGTCTCCCACTATTATTGTGTTATTGTTAATTTCCCCTTTCATACTTGTTAACATTTGTCTTACATATTGCAGGGCTCCTATGTTGGGTGCATACTGCTGCTACTGCTAAGTCACTTCAGTTGTGTCCTACTGTAATTGTTATATCTTCTTGGATTGATACTTTGATCATTATGTAGTATCCTTCTTTATCTCTTTTCACAGCCTTTGTTTTAAAGTCTATTTCATCTGATATGAGTATTGCTACTCCTGCTTTCTTTTGGTCTCTATTTTCATGGAATATCTTTTTCCAGCCCTTTATTTTCAGGCTGTATGTGTTCTCTGTTTTGAGGTGGGTCTCTAGTAGACAACATATATAGGGATCTTGTTTTTGTATGCATTCTGCCAGTCTGTCTTTTGGTTGGGACATTCAATAAATTTACATTTAAGGTAATTACTGATAAGTATGATCCCATTGTCATTTAATTTATTGTTTTGGGTTGGAGTTTATATGCCCTTTTTGTGTTTTCTGTCTAGAGAATATCCTTTAGCATTTGTTGGAGTGCTGATTTGGTGGTGCTGAATTCTCTCAGCTTTTGCTTATCTGTAAAGCTTTTGATTTCTCCTTCATATTTGAATAAGATCCTTGCTAGGTACAGTAATCTGGACTGTAGGTTATTTTCTTTCATCACTTTAAGTATGTCTTGCCATTCCCTCCTGGCCTGAAGAGTTTCTATTGAAAGATCAGCTGTTTTCCTTAGGGGAATCCCCTTGTGTGTTATTTGTTGTTTTTCCCTTGCTGTTTTTAATATTTGTTCTTTGTGTTTGATCTTTGTTAATTTGATTAATATGTGTCTTGGGGTGTTTCACCTTGGGTTTATCCTGTTTGGGACTCTCTGGGTTTCTTGGACTTGGGTGATTATTTCCTTCCCCATTTTAGGGAAGTTTTCAACTATTATCTCGTCAAGTATTTTCTCATGGTCTTTCTTTCTGTCTTCTTCTTCTGGGATTCCTATGATTCAAATGTTGGGGCGTTTAACACTGTCCTGAAGGTATCTGAGATTGTACTCATTTCTTTTAATTCATTTTTCTTTTTCCCCTCTGTTTCATTTATTTCTACCATTCTATCTTCTACTTCACTAATCCTATCTTCTGCCTCTGTTATTCTACTATTTGTTGCCTCCAGAGTGTTTCTTATCTCATTTATTGCATTATTCATTATATATTGACTCTTTTTTATTTCTTTTAGGTCCTTGTTAAACCTTTCTTGCATCTTCTCAATCCTTGTCTCCAGGCTATTTATTCCATTTTGATTTCAAGGTTTTGGATCATTTTCACTATCATTATTCAGAATTCTTTATCAGGTAGATTCCTATCTCTTCCTCTTTTGCTTGGTTTGGTGGGCATTTATGGCTGAGCACTGAAGAATTGATGCTTTTGAACTGTGGTGTTGGAGAAGACTCTTGAGAGTCCCTTGGACTGCAAGGAGATCCAACCAGTCCATTCTGATGGAGATCAACCCTGGGATTTCTTTAGAAGGAATGGTGCTAAAGCTGAAACTCCAGTACTTTGGCCACCTCATGAGAAGAGTTCACTCATTGGAAAAGACTCTGATGCTGGGAGGGATTGGGGGCAGGAGGAGAAGGGGACGACAGAGGATGAGATGGCTGGATAGCATCACGGAATCGATGGATGTGAGTCTGAGTGAACTCTGGGGGATGGTGATGAACAGGGAGGCATGGCGTGCTGCGATTCATGGGGTCACAAAGAGTCAGACATGACTGAGCGACTGAACTGAACTGAACTATCCTGTTTCTTTACCTGCTGGGTATTCCTCTGTCTCTTCATCTTGTTTATATTGCTGAATTTGGGATGGCCTTTCTGTGTTCTGGCAGTTTGTGGAGTTCTCTTTATTGTGGAGTTTCCTCACTGTAGGTGGAGTTGTACAGGTGGCTTGTCATGGTTTCTTGGTTAGGGAAGCTTGTGTCCGAGTTCTGGTGGGTGGAGCTGGATTTCTTTTCTCTGGAGTGCAATGAAGTGTCCAGTAATGAATTATGAGATGTCAGTAGTTTTGGAGTAACTTTGGGCAGCTTGTATATTGGAGCTCAAGGCTGTGTTCCTGTGCTGCTGGAGAATTTGCCTGGTATGTTTTTCTGTGGAACTTGTTGGCCCTTGGGTAGTGCTTGGTTTCAGTGTAGGTATGGAGGCGTTTGATGAGCTCCTGTCAATTAATGTTCCCTGGAGTCAGGAGTTCTCTTGTGTTCTCAGGATTTGGACTTAAGCCTCCTGCTTCTGGTTTTCAATCTTATTTTTACAGTAGTCTCAAGACTTCTCCTTCTATACAGCACCGTTGATAAAACATCTAGGTTAAAGATGAAAGGTTTCTCCACAGTGAGGGACACCCAGAGAGGTTCACAGAGTTACATAGAGAAGAGAAGAGGGAGGAGGGAATTAGAGGTGACCTGAATGAGATGAGGTGGAATCAATAGAAGAGAGAGCAAGCTAGCCAGTAATCACTTCCTTATGTGCACTCCACAACTGGACTGCTCAGAGATGTTCATGGAGTTATACAGAGAAGAGAAAAGGGAGGAAAGAGACAGAGGGGGCCAGGAGGATAAAAGGAGGGAATCAAAAGGAGAGAGATAGATCCAGCCAGTAATCATTTCCCAAAGTGTTCTCCACCGTCTGGAACACACAGAGATTCACAGAATTGGGTAGAGAAGAGAGGGTGTAGGGAGGAAACAAGGGCGACCTGATGGAGAAAAAGGAGAGTCCAAAGGGAGGGAGAGCAGTCAAGCCAGTAATCTCGCTCTCAAGTGAAAATGGGTACTGCAGATTGGGTTCTTAAAGGTAAAAAATTGATAACAAATACCAAAAAGCAAAGATTAAAAATCTAGAGTAGAGTTTGGAATTTCAAAAATACAATATTAAAGAAAAGAAGAAAAAAAATCACAAAAATTATAAATATATATATATATATTTGAAGTTTGCTTTAAAAAATGGGGTTGGTTTTTGTTTTTGTTTTTTTTTCCAAAGTAATCAGTTCAGTTCAGTTCAGTTGCTCAGTTGTGTCCAACTCTTTGTGACCCCATGAATCGCAGCACGCCAGGCCTCCCTGTCCATCACCATCTCCCGGACTTCACTCAGACTCACGTCCATCGAGTCCGTGATGCCATCCAGCCATCTCATCCTCCATCGTCCCCTTCTCCTCCTGCCCCCAATCCCTACCAGCATCAGAGTCTTTTCCAATGAGTCAACTCTTCGCATAAGGTGGCCAAAGTACTGGAGTTTCAGCTTTAGCATCACTCCTTCCAAAGAAATCCCAGGGCTGATCTTCAGAATGGACTGGTTGGATCTCCTTGCAGTCCAAGGGACTCTCAAGAGTCTTCTCCAACACCACAGGTCAAACGCATCAATCCTTTGGCACTCAGCCTTCTTCACAGTCCAACTCTCACATCCATACATGACCACAGGAAAAACCATAGCCTTGACTAGACGGACCTTAGTCGGCAAAGTAATGTCTCTGCTTTTGAATATGCTATCTAGATTGGTCATAACTTTTCTTCCAAGGAGTAAGCGTCTTTTAATTTCATGGCTGCAATCACCATCTGCAGTGATTTTGTAGCCCAAAAAAATATTTCAAAGTAATAGTAGGTTATAAAAGTGAAAATTAAAGGAGTAATAGAGGACTTAATCTTTTTTTTAAGTTTTTTTTAAAAAATTATCATTAAAATAGTAAAAATATACCTAGGACTTTCTCTGGTGTTGTTGTGGATATTGTGGGTTCAGTTCATTTTTGGATAGTTTCTTGGTCCGGCTTATATTTCTCAAGATCTATAGGCCCCTTCCTATGTAGTTGGTACTAACGACAGGGTTTTAATCTATTGCACCTGTCACTTCCAAGGCAGTTCCTTCTGTTTTAGCTTCTGTTTGCTGTTCTCTTCAGTGTTTGATTTCCCCCTGACACAAAGGGGGCGGTGGTGGACACTTTTTTTAGGCTCACTTGTTCAGTCACGCTGTGGGGAGGGAGGGAGACTGCAAACAAATAACACTGGCATGTGCTCACAGTGCCTCAGCCACACTGGGCCTGCCCCCGCTCATGGCACGTGTGCCCTCCCTGCCCACACTGCTCAGGCTCTAGGTTGCTTTGCCGGGAACCATCTGAGGCCAGCCCTGGGCTGCATGCATCTTCCAGGTCTAAGCTGCTCAGGTTCAGGCACTTGGGTAGTCCTCAGAGGCACATACTTGGTTGGGCCTGCGTTTTGTGCCCTTCCCAGGTCTGAGCAGCTCAGGTGATGTGTTTGGCGAGCGCAGTCACTACAACTTATCGCCTCCCCCATCCCTGCCGCTCGGTTTTCTGCGTGTACAACCAGCACACCTTCTCAGGCAGATGTTGACTGTCTAGAACCCCAAGAAGTCTTAGTTAGCAAAGAAGCCTGCTTGCAGTTTGGTAGATAATGTCTCTCTGGGACTGTGATTGCCCCCTTCCGGCTCTACCTATCACCAGAGGGGAATGGTCTGCAGCCAGCTAGTTCTGTTCAGTCCTTTGTTCTGTGCACAGGCCTGGCGGTGTCTTAGGGCTTTTCGTGTGGTAGCAATCCCATAGTCTGGTTTGGCGGGTGCAGGCATCTGCGCTGCTTCTCTGCTGGGGGAGTTACCTTTGGGCTCAAAATCTGTGGGTTTTAATTATTTATTTATTTTCCTCCCTGTTATGTTGCCCTCTGTGCTTCCAAGGCTCACCACAGACTCAACAGTGAGAGTGTTTCCTGGTGTTTGGAAAACTTCTCTCTTTTTTTCCACTCCCTTCCTGGGATGGAGCTCTGTCCCTACCTTTTTTGTCTCTTTTTTTCTTTTATATTTTTTCCTACCTTCTTTTGAAGACAATGTGCTGCTTTTCTGGGTGCCTGATGTCCTCTGCCAGCATTCAGAAGTTGTTTTGTGGAATTTACTCAGCGCTTAAATGTTCTTTTGATGAATTTGTTGGGGAGAAATTGGTCTCCCCATCCTATTCCTCTGCCATCTTAGGACCGCCCCCACACCCCCCACCACCACCTTAGGAACAAATTTTATGATCTCAATCCTTGCATCTCCTCATGTCCAGAGAAATACTAAATCCCTTCATGGTGACATCAGATCCTCATGACTAACCAAAAAAAAAAAAAAAACTGTTTGCATAATGAGTATTTCATGGTACTGAACTCTCCCTTCACCAAAACCTTATATGTTGACCTTACCCCACTACCACTTTGGAGCAGTCTCTCAGAGCTATCTGAGAGGCTGCCTCCTGGGCTGTAGTCTTAATTTTGCCCCAAATAAAATTTAACTCGCAACTCTCAAGTTGTACATTTTTTTTAGTCAACACAAGCTTATTTTAAAGAGGAGTGATTTTAGAAGTATATCAACAATTCTGGAATAAAGCATTATTTTGATACAAGGCAGATGGTAGTAAAAATTCTGGCTAAACTTTTACTTATTTTTCATAGCCAGTGTGCAAGAAAGAGTTAATTCAGCAGATCAGGGCTTCTCCAGTTTGCACATTCTATAAAAAGCCTGTCTTCAGAACCGGCCCTTGACTGGATCCTAAGAGATAATATCTAAGCCTTTGGAATATCTCACTTGATAACAGTGTTTTTGTATGCCTGCGGCCTTGAGTCTTGTTATGTCAGTTTGATCTCTGAGAATCTGGAGTCTGAAAGCTGAGGTCAGTCACATGGGCACTGTGCCTACATGGCTGACCTGCAATAAAACTCTGGACTCGTTTGCTGGATGAAGTTCTTGGAAAAAAAAAAATCAATTCTAAAAGGCACAGAAGGAGGAGCAAAAACATTTTTAAACTGGCAAAAATATAAAGTGTAGAAAGTGATAACTGATTTGAATGTCCAAGCAACTTACACTTTACTATATATGAAAGAATCAAACATTTAGAGAGTCTCACATTAGCCAAATTTGAGATAATTAGAGCATCAAAAATAATTTTATCTATACAGAGTGAAGTCAGTCAGAAAAGGAAAGACAAATATTGCATACTAACACATATATATGGAATAGGAAGATGGTACTCACAAAAGTACTTGTAGGGCAGCAATGAAAACAGACATAGAGAACATACTTATGGAATGGGTTGAGGGAGAAAAGAAAGGGTGAGATATATAGAAAGAGTAATATGGAAATTTATATTACCATATGTAAATTAGATCAGTTCAGTTCAGTTCAGTCTCTCAGTTGTGTCCAATTCTTTGTGACCCCATGGACTACAGGACGCCAGGCTTCCCTGTCCATTACCAACTCCTGGAGCCTACTCAAACTCATGTCCATTGCTTAGGTGATACCATCCAACCATCTCATCCTCTGGAGTCCCCTTCTCCTCCCACCTTCAATCTTTCCCAGAATCAGGGTCTTTTCCAAGGAGTTAGTTCTTCATATCGGGTGGCCAAAGTATTGGACTTTCAGCTTCAGCATCAGTCCTTCCAATGAATATTCAGGACTGATCTCCTATAAGATAGACTGGTTGGGTCTCCTTGCTATCCAAGGGACTCTCAAGAGTCTTCTCCAACACCACAGTTCAAGAGCATCAATTCTTCAGCACTCAGCTTTCTTTATAGTCCAACTCTCACATCCATACATGACTACTGGAAAAGCTATAGTTTTGACTAGATGGACCTTTGTTGGCAAAGTAATGTCTCTGCTTTTTAATATGTGGTCTAGTTTGGTGGGGAAACAGTGGAAAATAAAGTGGCTGACTTTATTTTGGGGGGATCCAAAATCACTGCATATGGTAAATGCATCCTTGAAACTAAAAGACACTTACTCCTTGGCAGGAAAGTGATGACCAACTCACAAGGAGATCCAACCAGTCCATCCTAAAGGAGATCAGTCCTGAGTGTTCATTGAAAGGACTGATGTTGAAGCTGAAACTCCGATACTTTTGCCACTTGACTCATTTGAAAAGACCCTGGTGCTGGGAAAGATAGAAAGCAGGAGGAGAAGGGGATGACAAAGGATGAGATGGTTGGATGGCATCACCAACTCAATGGACATGAGTTTGGGTAAACTCTGGGAGTTGGTGATGGACACAGAGGACTGGGGTGCTGCAGTCCATGGGGTGACAAAGAGTTGAACACGACTGAGCAACTGAACTGAACTGAGGTTGCTCATAACTTTTCTTCCAAGTAGCAAACATCTTTTAATTTCATGGCTGCAGTCACCACCTGCAGTAATTTGGGAGTCCAAAAAAATAAAGTCTGTCACTGTGTCTATTGTTTTCCCATCTATTTGCCATAAAGTGATGGGACTAGATGCCATGATCTTAGTTTTTGGAATGTTGAGTTTTAAGCCAACTTTTTCACTCTCCTCTTTCACTTTCATCAAGAGGCTTTTTAGTTCTCTTCAATTTTTGCCATGAGGGTGGTGTCATCTGCATATCTGAGGTTATTGATATTTCTCCTGGCAATCTTGATTCCAGCTTGTGCTTCATCCAGTCCAGCATTTCCTATGATGTACTCTGCATATAAGTTAAATAAGCAGGATAACAATATACAGCCTTGATGTACTCCTTTCCCAATTTGGAACCAATCTGTTGTTCCATGTCCAGTACTAACTGTTGCTTCTTGACCTGCATACAGATTTCTCAGGAGGCAGGTCAGATGGTCTGGTGTTCTCATCTCTTTAAGAATTTTCCACAGCCAATGGGAATTTGCTTATGAATCAGGGGACTGAAATAGAGGCTCTATAACAACCTAGAGGGATGGGATGGGGAAGGAGATGGGAGGTAGGTTTAAGAACCAAGGGATATATGTATACCTATGGCTGATTCATGCTGATATATGTCAGAAACCAACAAAATTCTGTAAAACAATTATCCTTCAATTGGAAAATAAATAAATTAAAAAATAATCCTACCTATAATTCATACAATTTGAATATCTAAAAGTTCATGAGTACATAATGATACAATGATTTAAAGTGAACCAGAAGACCCCACATACTACCTTGACAACTATCTAATACACCAATTCCTTACTCTGAAAATGGTGCCTAAAGGAAAAGATGTACACATTAATTCTGCTTTTTACACTTAGAATTATCTTATCTTTACGTTGTGAGTGAACCCTGTTTCTATTAAAATCTGTATTTGATACTTCAATGACTATCTCATTTTCTTTTGGTTTATATTTGCATGAGTAAGCTTTTTATCTTCCTATCCTTTTATTTCAAACTATCCACATATTTGCTAG
>SJYQ01000444.1:628840-639182 GCA_006410935.1 Redunca redunca
AAAAAATTTTAGAATTAAATTTAAAACAATGAACAATGATATCTTTTTACCTCTAAAACTGGGAATCCGTTTATATAGGTTATAGAGAATTGTCACTTTTTGCAATTTGGTCTGAGATCTTTCAGGCCATCAGTTGGGCTATGATGAAGTTTAGAAATTATCTTGGCATTTATTCATTCATTACTCAAATGACTTATCGAGAATCTACTATGTCCCAAGCACATTGTAAGATATGTACCTCTCACAGTGTTTATGTACAGGACAGACATTACAAAAAATAGATATACTAACAAGTGTGTGCTTGTTAATCACTTAGTCATGTCCGACTATTTGCAGCCCCATGGACTGTAGCCCACCAGGCTCTTCTGTCCATCAAATTTTCCAGGCAAGAATACTGGAGTGGGTTGCCATGCCCTCCTCCAGGGGATCTTCCAGACCCAGGGATCAAACCCGAGTCTCCTAAACTGCAGACAGATTCTTTACCATCTGAGCCACCAGGGAAGCCCTATACTAACAACAGTACGATATAAATCACAATTTTGACAAACACTGAAATATAGTTATATGAATTTAAAAGTGCCATACTAAAGGTAAGTTGAGCAGTGCCAGATTTCTGGCAAAATTTCCTACTGTGCAGCTAGCTATAAAGCACTGAGTAAGGAAATGTTTACTAGGTAAGGAAAGAAAGTAACTGGTAAGTGTAGTAACATGTACAAATAATACAAGGAAAAGGGAATGTAAAATGTAAAGTCCAGAGTATCAATCAGTGTAAACTTTCCTATGTGACTGTAACAAATAACTCTAAGATCTCAGTGGTTTGAACCAACAAAGATTTATTTCTCACTAACATTTCATAACCACTGTGAATTGACTTTGCTCCAATCAGATCTGCTCCTTGTTCTCCTCACTGGGGAACTCAGTCTGGCCAATGTGGCTAGAGTTTAGAGAGTAAGGGAAATACAGGCCAGAGCAAGAAAACCTGTCTTTATCTTATTAGCAGTGGAGACTCACTGAAGGCTTTATACTTTGAGGAATTTTTTCCTAAGGAGAAAAATCAAGTAGTTATGTAAAGCTTAATCTACAAACTTGCTTACCACAGTAATGTTTATTAATTTTTTTAAAAAATACTCAACCTTAGGTTCTTATTACAAAAAAAAATGGATTCTCTGTATCTTTGTGATGAAATGCTATATAACCAAAAAAAAAAGTACTTAGGAAAACTATTTTATTAAATGAAAAAGATGCATAAGATATAGTATAAAATTAAATCCACCTATTTTTTAAGTGATTCCCAGGTGGCGTAATGGTAAAGAATCCACCTGCCAATGAAGAAGACACAAGACACATAAGTTCAATCCCTGGGTTGGAAAGATCCCATGGAGCAGGAAAAGGCAACCCACTCCAGTATTCTTGCCTGGAAAATTTCATGGACGGAGGAGCTTTGTGGGCCTCAGTCCACGGGGTAACAAAGAGTCAGACATAACTGGAGCACACACACAAACACATTTTTAAAGTACTGTTTATTGAATATATGTAAATAAAAACTGATGGATATATGTATGTGTGTGTGTGTGTATATATATATATGTATATATATATATAAGCAATTCTCATTTGATATAGGATAATGGCTTGCTTGCTTTTTACATTTTTTGTTTTCTTTCTTACTATATGTGCTTTATTTATATGCTAATTTTCTGCAAAGAAGATTTATTCTTTTTCAGAGAATTTTTTAAATTTGTCAGGACCTAATTGCCACTGTTCAAAAATATTTTTCCTTTTCTTTTTCCATGGATAAATATGATTAGACTTCTTGCTAATCTTTTGTAAAGTATGTGAAAGTTAACATGTTGTTTTCGTTGTTCCTTCAATTCATCTAAATGTTCTGAAAACATTCTGTTTACATTACCACCAGTTCAAAAACTGTTTCTAGTTAGAGAAGTTTTAACATTTGTTCTCATCTTTGCAATTACCTCTTACCATGAGCACCACAACTCAAGTTTTGGGTTCATAACCAGATGCCCTGAGACAATGAAAGGGCAAACTGTTAACCTGTCCAAAGTAACCAAATATCCCTTGGTAGTCATTCTGGAGTCCAGTCCAGCACCACAACTTACTGCGCAAGAATGACCTCATGAGAACCTGTTCTGCATCCACTTTTTTGATGTTCTTTTGGCTATGGAGATAGAATTATCCCAACTGCCAGTAATGGATAAAGAACAATAAGCATATGTACCACCGATGCCATAATAAGAGCACATACATTGCTGAAGAACAGGCTGCCTTGTTTTGCATTCTTATTCCATCACTGGACATATTACAGCAGTAAACTCTGACTTTTCAAGGAAAACTTTGGCATAAAAAATAAAACCATATTTCATCTCTGCTTCAGTTTCCAAAGGAAAAAAAAAATCTATTGACCAGACTTTGCAGACATTGGCCAAATGTTGGCCTGAGCACTGAGTGTATACCTGGATGGGTTAATCCATCTGACAAAATTGGGTTACCACAAACTGGGCCTTACATGAAAGGTCTGAAGCAGTTTAAAGTCAGCCTGGGGCACAAACACTCCACTGGGAAGTGTGTTGGTGAAACAGCATGTTTGCGCTTTTGCAAGGATTGTTTGGCAGTTTTGTTGTACATAAGTCTGTTTTCATTTTTCAAAGGAAAAAAAGATAAAAAAATGAAATAAGAGTTGCATTACAATCCCTGAAACCAAGCATTTTATTTTATCCAAAGTACTATTTATGAATTCCCACCCATGGAGCCATTGATGTCTGCCATTTTAGCCCTTATAATTCTTCATATTTTAGATACAAAGAGGCACTTCTGTTTGAACTGATATTTCATGATATAAAGGAATCTGGTTTGGTTTTTGTTTTTTAATGGAAGCTGTAGTAGGTGCTTCTTGTCACACAGAGATCTCTTATTTTGGCCTGGTGAATGGAGGTTGGATTTGAAATAAAACTGAAGTCAACATACACAGAGTATTTGCTAGACAGAATAGCAGATCGCATTTGCTAAATGTAATCTTTTTTTTTTTTTTTTTGAAAATAGTGTCTGAATCTACTTTGGGAGATACAAAATATCTCTTAGACATGCAACAATAAAGTAACAGATTTATATGTGGAAATATTTCCAACAAGTGCTAATCAATTATGGAAGAAGAAAATGAAAGCTTGAATCAATGTGGAAAATAGTAACTGGAGAAAGCATGTCTTCAATTTCCATTCTATTTTCTTTCATTGTAAGAAAAGAGAAAAAGAACGGGAGGAAATATCAAGAAAAGATAATGATTAGCTCTATCAAAATTTTATAGTTACTTAGAGGCTACTCCGTGAAAGCATAGATGTCCTTCCTCTAGTTTTTTTTTTTTTTTTTTTTAAGTATAAATCCCTTTGCTAAAATCTCAGAAAAGTAAATTAAAATAGATGGAGCCCAGCCTATTGATGATAGTAGGTAAATTTGTCAGCATCTAGTAAGAAAACCAAGACAAAACCATATTTGGGTCTGAGGTCAGATGCCATTAGGAACTGGACAGAATGCTATAATCTGGTTATACTAGTGGAAGTAAAATAAGGGTGTGTCCAGGTCAGGTCTCAGGAGGCCCCAGATGGAACACCAAAGGGCAAATGCAAGCAATAGTGAGTGATGGGTCTTAGAAGTTAACAAGATGAGTGATTGGAATCAGCACATATACACTGTCTTCAGTGATTATTCAATTGAGATTCTGCTAAGGATTAGATTTTCATCCTCGTGAGCATAGCTCTATAGACCTATAAAACACAACACCCCAAGTTCATGTCACCAAACACTGTAGTTACATTCAAGTTTTGTTTATTTTTTTTAATTCCTAGTACCTGTTTCTATTCAATAAGACTAGTAGAGAATCCCCAAGTTTTCTGAGTTTCTCAATTACATGCCTGTGTAATCATGGTCCTTCCACTGACCTAAACTAGTCAAACTCTCTTATTTTAAAAAATTGCTTTAGAGCATTCATTTCAGTTCAGTTCAGTTGCTCAGTTGTGTCCAACTCTTTGCGACCCCATGAATCACAGCACGCCAGGCCTCCCTGTCCATCACCATCTCCCGGAGTTCACTCAGACTCATGTCCATCGAGTCCGTGATGCCATCCAGCCATCTCATCCTCTGTCGTCCCCTTCTCCTCCTGCCCCCAATCCCTCCCAGCATCAGAGTCTTTTCCAATGAGTCAACTCTTCACATGAGGTGGCCAAAGTATTGGAGTTTCAGCTTTAGCATCACTCCTTCCAAAGAAATCCCAGGGTTGATCTCCTTCAGAATGGACTGGTTGGATCTCCTTGCAGTCCAAGAGACTCTCAAGAGTCTTCTCCAACACCACAGGTCAAACGCATCAATTCTTTGGCGCTCAGCCTTCTTCACAGTCCAACTCTCACATCCATACATGACCACAGGAAAAACCATAGCCTTTACTAGATGGACCTTAGTCAGCAAAGTAATGTCTCTGCTTTTGAATATACTATCTAGGTTGGTCATAACTTTTCTTCCAAGGAGTAAGCGTCTTTTAAAGCATTACTTACATATTCATAGTCATAATTTCAAATAAATTATTTGGGAGATCTTATAACTGTAGCTGTATATTTCTAATAATATCCCTGGTGTGTATGTAAATATACATCTAAAAATCTTTCATGTGATAACACCAATGAATAATTTCAAGAAAGCCCAACTCTCAACTGTGAATTTTTAAAAGATATAAAAATTCCCGATTTTTCTTAAAATCTTACCAGCTAGCCAAACAGATTCATAAAATCATAAACTCCAAGTTGGAAGTTACTTAGGAGGTTATCTGGCAGTTTTGTGTCCACAAATTTTGGGCACTCCTGTCCAACTCTTTGTGACCCCACAGACCTGCCAGGCTCCTCTGGCCATTAAATTCTCCAGGAGAGAATACTAGAGTGGGTAGCCATTTTCTTCTCCAGGGCATCCTCCCAATGCAGGGATGGAATCCGGGTCTCATGCAGATTCTTCATCATCTGAGCCACTAGGGAAGCCCCTTCATCAAAAACAGGATCTGTATTCTCCTCTCGTGTATCCATGTAGGCTTCTGACTCACAAATACCACCTAGAGCACTGAAAACGTGATGCTGCATAACTTCTGAGGCTACACAACAAGGGGTAATGTGGCTTCTCTTGTGCACTGGGACACATGTTTTTATATTCCTGAATCACTATGTATGAAGTCCAACTACCCTGAATCAACCATTAAGTGAGGAAATTAAGGCCCTGTGTACATACTCCAGTTGGCAGCCCCAACCAAGCTTCCAGCCAGTTGCCAACAAAACCTGCCAGCCAGGTTAGCAAGTCATCCTGGACATCCAGTCCTAGGATTCAGTCAATACAGACCTTCCTATGATTGCAGTGGGTTCAGATGTGTATAATCCCAGCAATCTCACTACTGAGCATATACCGTGAGGAAACCGAAATTCTACATGACAAACCCCAAGTGAAAACTGCCTGTGCAAGCACTTCTGAGTTCCTGACCCATCAAAGGATTACTGAAATAAAATTTGTTTTCACTAAGTTTGGGGGTAATGTTGTTGTTCAGTTGCTAAATTGTGTCTGATTATTTGCCACCCCATGAACTGCAGCATACCAGGTTTTCTTGTCCTTTATTACATCTCCTTGAGTTCGCTCAAACTGACGTCCGTTGAGTCAGTGATTCCATCCAACCATTTCATCCTTTGTCACCCCCTTCGCTTCTTGCCTTCAATCTTTCCCAGCATCAGGGTTTTTTGTTTGTTTGTTTGTTGTTGTTGTTTTGCAATGAGTTGGCTCTTTGTACCAGTTGGCCAAATTACTGGAACTTCAGCTTCAGCACCAGTCCTTCCAGCCAGTCCTTCCAATCAGGGTTGATTTCCTTCAGGATTGACTGGTTTGATCTCCTTGCTGTTCAAGGGACTCTCAAGAATCTTCTCCAGCACCACAATTCAAAAGCATCAATTCTTTGTTACTAAAGTTGCCCTGGAGAAGGAAATGGCAACCCACTCCTATATTTTTGCCTGGAGAATCCCAAAGACAGAGGAGTTTGGTGGGCTGCAGTCCATGGGGTTGCAAGAGTCAGACACGACTTAGCGATTAAACCACCAACGACCACAGCCTTCTTTATGGTCCAACTCTCACATCCATGCATAACTACTGGAAAAACTATAGCTTTGACTGCATGGCTCTTTGTCAGAAAAATGATGCCTCTGCTTTTTAATACACCATCTAGGTTTGTCATAGCTTTTCTTCCAAGGAGTAAGTGTCTTTTAATTTCATGGCTGCAGTCACCTTCCACAGTGATTTTTTATGCAATGGTAAATAACTGGTATGCTGTCTGACCCCAAAATCCTCTCTGAGATAAAGATTTTGGGTTAAATGACTCTATTTTAAAGGGTTCTTCCTCACATGTTAGATTTGTTTTGGATAACTATTTTATTCCTCTTCTTGGACAAAAATATTCATCCATTTAATTTCACACTAATATTTTAGATTAACTTTCTAGTTCACCAAATTTTCTCTGGCCTCTTCAACATGAAAGCTTCCCATGTAGACCAAAGAACTCTGAAAATATCTTCTTGGACTTTTCTCCTACAGAAAAAATATCCTTATTCTCTCAGTCTTGTCTCAAAAGATTTAATTTTCAGAATTCTCTGTCCTCTGAATGTACTCTGATTGGAAAATCTAGCTTAAAGTATAATGGAAGGATTTTGACACTTTATTCCATAAGTCATCTTACTAGAACAGTATTTGGTAAAATTGTTTTTTCTATTCCCTTTATTGTCCTAGACACAATATTTCATTAATGCAACTTAACAATTGTGCAGTCTATTTTTCTAACAGCTGCTGCTGCTAAGTCACTTCAGTCGTGTCCGACTCTGTGCGACCCCATAGACGGCAGCCCACCAGGCTCCCCCATCCCTGGGATTCTCCAGGCAAGAATACCGGAGTGGGTTGCCAGTTCCTTCTCCAATTTATGAAAGTGAAAAGTGAAAGTGAAGTCGCTCAGTCGTGTCCAACTCCTAGAGACGCCATGGACTGCAGCCCACCAGGATCCTCCGTCCATGGGATTTTCCAGGCAAGAGTACTGGAATGGGGTACCATAGCTACATGATGCTATTGGCTTATTTTATGGTTTCCATCAAATTGAAGTCCCAGAACTTTGCCATCTGCACTGTAGCCAAGTCAGCTTATTCTCATGCAGCTAATATTATGAATCTAAACAGAACTTGAAATTTGTTTCTGCTTGATTTTGTTTCATTGCTTTTGGACTAGTGTGGCTCTGTCAATTGGCATCACTTTTATTATTAGGTTTATCATTTATTTTCAGTTATGCACCCCACTTATGTATCTTCACTTCTAAAACTTTATCAGAAATATTAATGGAAACATTCAGCGAACAGGTAAGAGTGTACATTAGCTGCTGCTGCTGCTGCTGCATCACTTCAGTTGTGTCCAACTCTGTGCGACCCCATAGACGGCAGCCCACCGGGCTCCCCCATCCCTGGGATTCTCCAGGCAAGAACACTGGAGTGGGTAGCCATTGCCTTCTCCAATGCATGAAAGTGAAAGTGAAGTCGCTTAGTAGACTAGCTAGTCACATTCTATTAGAAAATTATAGAATTATTTATAACACATAGTAGACATGTGTTTAAAATAAATATCACTAAATATCAACAACCCTATCATTCAATACATTTCCTAACCACCATGTATTTGCAAAAGATATTGTCAGATGTGGCTTCCCAGGAGTATTAGTCATAAAGAATCTGCAGAAGATACAGGATACACAGGTTCAAACCCTGGATCAAGAAGATCCCGTTGAGTAGGAAATGGCAACCCACTTCAGTATTCTTGCCTGGAAAATTCCATGGACAGAGGAGTCTGGCAAGTTACAGTCCATGCGGTTGCAAACAGTCAGACACAACTGAGTGAATGAACACACACATACACAGTCTGATGTATTACTGTGACAGAAAAAATTGAATTGCATTTTATCCATGGAGGTTTCTGTTCTCCAGAGATTCTAACAAAATGGAAAATCATGTGAATTTAGCATGATTTATCTTGAGTGAATGGAAATTAGCTAGTTTCTAGAGATTATCTAGAGCATCTTCCAAAGTCTCATAAACTACATGCATGACCATTACTTCAAGAATATTGTATTAAGTCAATAAAGGAAAGACAATAATTTACATAATTTTTACCACCAATTTTAAAGTGAAAATACAATGTTTCTAGTTCAGATTGATGTCAAAAATCTTGTTCTCTGGTATTTCTTAAAAATTAGAATATAGTTATCAGATAATATTTACTATATGAAAGAACTAATTAATAAATGACTGAAAATATAAATGAAATATTTCTTGATTTAGATTTATTTTCTTTGTAAAACATCATTATATGCAGTTAACATTCAATTATTGTTCATTTTATTTACAGCTCTCTATCTACCTCATGTTCATGGGTGCAGATCTATCTACCTTTCTCAGTATTTACAATGTTTAAAATACATTCTATGCACAATATACTGCATAGAGATATGGTAAATTAAGGAATAAGAATGAATCAATTTTCCTTTAAAAACTAGAAATAAAACTACCATATGACCCAGCATTTTCACTACTGTGCATATACCTTGAGGAAATCATAATTAAAAAAAAAAACACATGCACCCCAATGTTTATAGAAACACTATATTTCAGGACATGGAAGCAACCTAGACATCCACTGACAAATGAATGGATAAAGAAGTTGTGATACATATATACAATAGAATATTATTACTCAGCCATTAAAAGGAATAAATCTGAATCAGCTGTAGTGAGATGGATGGACCTAGAGCCTGTTATACAGAGTGAAGTAAGTCAGAAAGAGAAAAACAAATACCATACTTTAAAACATATATATGGAATCTAAAAAAAAATGGTACTAATAGACCTATTTGCAGAACAGTAATAAAGACAAAGAAATAGGTAAAAGACTCATGGACATGGTGGGGGAAGAAGAGGGTGGGATGAATTGAGAGAGTAGCATTAACATGCATACACTACCTTTTGTAAAATAGGTAGCTAGTGGGAAGCTTCTGTATAACACAAGGAGTTCATCTCAGTGCTCTGTCACAACCCAGAGGAACAGAATTGGGGGGTGTCCGGGAGGCTCAATATATATATATTCACAGCTGATTAACATCATTGTACAGTAGAAACTAACACAACATTATAAAGCAATTAAAAAATAAAATCATAAAATAAATAAATATAAAATCAGTTCAGTTCAGTCACTCAGTCGTGTGTGACTCTTTGCGACCCCATGAATCGCAGCATGCCAGACCTCCCTGTTCATCACCATCTCCCGGAGTTCACCCAGACTCATGTCCATCGAGTCAGTGATGCCATCCAGCCATCTCATCCTCGGTCGTCCCCTTCTCCTCCTGCCCCCAATCCCTCTCAGCATCAGAGTATTTTTGAATGAGTCAACTCTTCACATGAGGTGGCCAAAGTACTGGAGTTTCAGCTTCAGCATCACTCCTTCCAAAGAAATCCCAGGGCTGATCTCCTTCAGAATGAACTCGTTGGATCTCCTTGCAGTCCAAAGGACTCTCAAGAGTCTTCTCCAACATCACAGTTCAAAAGCATCAATTCTACGGTGCTCAGCCTTCTTCACAGTCCAACTCTCACATCCATACATGACCCCTGGAGAAACCATAACCTTGACTAGACGGACCTTAGTCAGCAAAGTAATGTCTCTGCTTTTGAATATACTATCTAGGTTGGTCATAACTTTTCTTCCAAGGAGTAAGCGTCTTTTAGTTTCATGGCTGCAATCACCATCTGCAGTGATTTTGGAGCCCCAAAAAGTAAAGTTTGACACTGTTTCCCCATCTATTTGCCATGAAGTGATGGGACCGGATGCCATGATTCTGAATGTTGAGCTTTAAGCCAGCTTTTTCACTCTCCTCTTTTACTTTCATCAAGAGGCTTTTTAGCTCCTCTTCACTTTCTGCCATAATAGTGGTGTCATCTGCATCTCTGAGGTTATTGATATTTCTCCTGGCAGTCTTGATTCCAGCTTGTGTTTCTTCCAGTCCAACGTTTCTCATGATGTACTCTGCATAGAAGTTAAATAAGCAGGGTGACAATACACAGCCTTGATGTACTCCTTTTCCTGTTGGGAACCAGTCTGTTGTTCCATGTCCAGTTCTAACTGTTGCTTCCTGACCTGCATATAGGTTTCTCAAGAGGCAGGTTAGGTGGTCTGGTATTCTCATCTCTTTCAGAATTTTCCACAGTTGGTTGTGATCCACAGAGTCAAAGGCTTT
>SJYQ01000444.1:641919-658228 GCA_006410935.1 Redunca redunca
AAAAAAAAAAATCCTTACCTAATCAGAGATCATGTCATCAACCACTGATTACTTCAAAAGTGTACCATCATTTTTTTTCTGTTAGAAAATATTAGTTAATCATAAAATAGAACTATTTCATGTGTATTTTGAATAAAATTCAAGTTGCAAAACACAATGTCTGTCTATGTATAACATATTTGAAAATCTTGCATAAGGCAGAAAACCAAAGAAGTTGACTGGTTTTATCCCCTTGCTGTCCAAGACTCTCCAGAGTCTTCTTCAGCACCACAGTTTGCAAGCATCAATTCTTTGGTGTTCAGGCTTCTTTATGCTCCAAGTCTCACATCCATTCATGACTACTGGAAAAACCATAGCTTTGACTATATGGATTTTGTCAGTAAATTGATGTCTCTCTTTTAAATACACTGTTTGTCACAACTTTTCTTCCAGGAAGCAAGTGTCTTTTAATGTTGTGGCTGCAGTCACCATCCACAGTGATTTTGGAGCTCAAGAAAATAAAATCTACCATTGCTTCCACTTTTTCCCCATATATTTGCCATGGAGTGATGGGACTGGATGCCATGATGATAGTTTATTGAATGTTGAGGGGGTTTTTGTTTTTGTTTTTGTTTTTCCTAATTAGAGGCTTATTACTTTACAATATTGTAGTGGTTTTTGCTATACATTGACATGAATCAGCCATGGGTATACATATGTTCCCCATCCTGAACCCCCCTCCCACCTCCCTCCTTATCCCATCCCTCAGGGTCATCCCGGTGCACCAGCCCTGAGCACACTGTCTCATGCATCAAACCTGGACTGGCAATCTATTTCACATATGATAATATACATGTTTCAATGCTATTCTCTCAAATCATCCCACCTTTGCCTTCTCCCAGAGTCCAAAAGTCTGTTCTTTACATCTGTGTCTCTTTTGCTGTCTCACGTATAGGGTCATCATTACCATCTTTCTAAATTCCATATATATGCATTAATATACTATATTGGTGTTTCTGTATGTCAGCAATTCTCAGAATTTAGCATGCGTATGAATCACCTGGGGATCTTGTTAAATGCAATTCTGAATTTATGGTGGGGACTGAGATTTTGTACTTCTAACAAGCTCCTTACAGATGTGACTGTTGCCAGTTTACAGCAACACGTTGAGTATCCAGCATATAGATACGATTAAAAAATAAGAATAATAACTACAAAGCATTTTTGTTCTCTTCACTTTGATCTCACGTTTCCTTGAAGAACTGGAATAGTTTTACCACACTCCTATTTTTATAATATTCTATTATTAATAATAGAATGACTAAAGTCTATATTATATATATAATAATCTTATCATTCTTATACTTTCTATTCCATCTGCTTTTGTTATGGAAAAAAGTCTTCTAAACAATTTTGTGTAAGAAGAGTATAGATCATTTTATGAAGGAAGAACTGATAAAAAAATTTGTATCATACAAAACTTATTCTGTTTTCATATTCTATATTCATCACTATATTTACTATTGTCATTACTCATGCCAACCCCAAGTACTTTCTCTTTACTCTTTGAAAAAGAGGAAAAGTCCCACAAATTATAATTAAATCTACTTTACAACCCAGACTAAATATTGCACAAATATGTGTTCTCTTAGAATTGTTATCATAAAACACACAGGACATAATACTTACAGTACCAAAATGACTCATGCCCAGTGGTGTTGTGGTTACATGTTAGCTGGAAATATGTTGAGCTGAGAGCTTTTTTTATTTTAATTCTATTATCCAATCTATTATTCAGGTCTTATTATATTATTCAGTATATTCAGGGGGAAAATATACTTATTGAAAACATAGTATCTCTTAACTTTGGGGAAAAAAATCTCTCTGTAGTCCAATTAGCTATGGTCACTTACAGAAATTATATTCATTGTTCTTTTATCTCTTTGAAGCACCCTACGATAAATGAACACTTGGCCATTACAGTGTGTTATCTTCAATTATAAAAACTGATTAAAAGATCTTCAGCTTCTATAAAATAATGCCAGTTCAAGGTAAAAATTACTAACACACTTTGAATAGTCATTTCCTGGTTAATACCAAGAGAGCAAGTAAGATTATGGCTTTCTTTAGTCTTTAATAATCATAGAGAAAATACCCATCATAAAAAGAAAGAATAAAATACTGAAAATAATTCAAAGACACAGAATATGTCCTTGTAATCCTGTCTGCACACTATAATCAAAATTAAGCTAAATTTTAAGCATCATACTTTAATCGTAAAACTCTCTTAACTTTGTAAAAAGCACTAACTAAACATGACTCAAGATCAAATGAATTTTGCATTGAATTTTGAATTAAAGCTGTATTATTTTAGCCTTATCCCAACCTGTTTCCAGTGAATATTTCTTTGATTGATTCATTTTTTACCACTAAGCAAAAATTTACCCCCAGATTGCTATAGAAGTATTTTGTACACATTGTATCATTCTGGAATGAGAAAATGAAAGACTGTTTCTTTGAATCCATGGTATCAGCCAGTCTAATTATACAATATTTCTGATTTCTGCCCAGAATGAATAAATGTAGGAGATGACATTGCAACTTAGAAGTGCAGTATTCACAAGAGCCAACTCCTTCAGAGGAGTCATCCTCACCACAGTCTTTACCTTGGAAACTACATCTGAAGTGGCTAGATCAGTCCCTTCAAGCAGCATTTGTTCAAATCTTAGTCTAACTCCATAGTAACCACAGGAATGTTTATTTTGTTACTAACTTTCATAATGAACATAAAGAACTTTGGGCATAACCATTTGGCAGCAATAATAAAATTGCCTAACTCTGGTGACTGTTGTTCCATCGGTTCCTGGGAGACCATGGTAAAATATAAAGACCAAGTAACTATGTCCTTGATTAGACTCCATAACTAAACTATACTTTAATCACTTCATTTTCATTTACTTAGAATAGAGAAGATGTGGTTTCTTGTCTTGCTTCATCATTTGCCTGGTTGTTTGAATAGCCATCAGTCTATTAGCTTGTTTATCTATAAAATAAGAAATGATGTATTAAGATATCTCTGAAGTACTTTTCATTAATAACAGTATAAATTATTAGACTAATTCTACTTTGTAAGTAAAAGAAGAAGTTGACCTAAACACCAAAGCTTCTTGGAAAATTTCAGCCACTAATTCTAAATCACTATTTGAGTGCCTGGCTACCCACACCAGACAAAGCAATATATTATAGCCTTCAAAATTGGCAGACTAATAGTAAGCCATCAAATATTCACCCAAAATCACTAGAAATAAAGCATTAAGTGAAGCTGTTTACTATTAGTGCCTCATTGAAAGCCAACCATGAGGCAAGTGAGTCTTCCCTGTAACTGGGAATATAATTAAAGTGAAGCCCTCAGGGAATGGTCAAAGCAGAGATATGCAGAGTCTTAAAGAGGTAGAATAGCCCTCCATCTGGATAGTAACCAGATAGACAGCATTAGCATACTTGAAAAAGACTTATTGTGTGAACAGCATGGATTGGCCCTTAGAAGTTCAAAGATACAACCTTGAGAACCTAGAAAATTGTCTTTAGGACAATTCAGATCTACAGCATCCTTTAAGAGAGGTCCTCAAGAGATAAACCAATACAATATTGTAAAGTAATTAACCTCCAATTAAAATAAATAAATTTATATTTAAAAAAGAGATAAAAACAAGGACCTACTGAATAGCACAGGGAATTATTCAATATCTTATAATAACCTATAATGGAAAAGAATCTGAAAAAGAATAGATATGTACATATACATGAATACAGATGTACATATGTATAATATATATATATACTGAATCAATTTCTGAAACTAACACAACATTGTAAATCAACTGTACTTCAATAAAAAAAACAGCATACATATAAAACTAGTAGTGTTTGTTCTACTTTCTTTTTATTTATTTATGTTAATTGGAGGATAACTTACTTAACAATACTGTGATGGTTTCTGCCATATATCAATATGAATCGGCCATGGCATATATCTGTTCTCTCCATCCTGTATCCTGCTCCTTCTTCCCTCCCCACCCCATCCCTCCAGGTTGTCACAGAGCACCAGCTTTAGGTGCTTTGTATCATACATCAAACTCCCACTGACTATCTATTTTACATATGGTAATATATATGTTTCAATGTTATTTTCTCAAATCATCTCACCCTCACCTTCTCCCACTGAGTCCAAAAGCCTGCTCTTTATGTCTGTGTCCCCTTTGCTTCCCTACACATAAGGTTGTCAGTACCATCTTTATAGATTCCATGTATATGTGTTAATATATGATAGTTGTCTTTTTCTTTCTGACTTACTTCACTCTGTATAATGGGCTCTAGGTTCATCTACCTCATTAGAACTGACTCAGATGTGCTCCTTTTTGTGGTTGAGTAATATTCCATTGTGAATATGTACCACAACTGCTTTATCCACTTATCTGTCTATAGACATGTCCTGCTGCTGCTGCTGCTGCTGCTGCTGCTGCTGCTGCTAAGTTGCTTCAGTCATGTCTGACTCTGTGCGACCCCATAGACGGCAGCCCACCAGGCTCCACGGTCCCTGGGGGTCTCCAGGCAAGAACATTGGAGTGGGTTGCCATTTCCTTCTCCAATGCATGAAAGTGAAAAGTGAAAGTGAAGTTTCTCAGTCATGTCCGACTCTTCGTGACCCCATGGACTGCAGCCTACCAGGCTCCTCTGCCCATGGGATTTTCTAGGCAAAAGTACTGGAATGGGTTGCCATTGCCTTCTCCAATAGACATGTCCTAGCTATTGTAAATAGTGTTGCAGTGAACACTGGGGTACATGTATCTTTTCAGTTCTGGTTTCCTCAGGGTATATGCACAGTAGTGGGATTGCTGGGTCATATGGTAGTTTTATTCTCAGTTTTTTAAGGACTCTCCATACTGTTCTCCATAGTGAGATTCCCACAGTTTGCATTCCCACAGTGTAAGAGGGTTCCCTTTTCTCCACACCCTCTCCAGCATCTATTGTTTGTAGGCTTTTGATGATGGCTTTATTTTTTAAAAAAAGAAATACAGTATTATTAAGTAAAATAATGTAAAATAAAAAATTTTCAAGTTAAAAAATAATAATAATAAATAAAGACAATGATTTTAAAAAAAAAGAATAGAAGGGCTACAACTCTCAGGCTAAGTTGCAACCAGCATTTAGTTTTTTAAACTACTTCCTCTTTCACCAGAGCCATGCCCACTAAACTATCTTTTGACTTCCCACATAACTGTCATTGTCAAACATGAAAAATTTGGCTTCACTCCAGAATAAAGATAATATGCTTTTCTGACTGGGATTGAAATCTCCTGCTGTATTGATAAATCTCACTTTCTGAGCTTTTCAGAACATTGGCAGGAGGAGGGGACACCTACAATTCGTTCCTTAGGTCAATGACAGACTCTCCCAAGGAACATCACATACCATAACCAGGCTTCTTTCCCTCAAACTTTAATATATTGATTCTTTCTCTCTGCCCTCCTTATTCTTATCCTTTTCCTTCCTCTCCAATAAAGGTAATGGATGGACATGGGGTCTGAGTTTTAAGAATGGTTAGGATTAGACAGAGGTTAGAAGAGGGGATTTCAAAGAGAGAAGTGATTAAATCAGGCTAGAGGATTAAGTCGACCAGTCCAGCCAGTATAAAGAGGAGCAGTAGTGCCAGGTAAGATGAGACTAGAAACTGAAACTGAATCTGAAAGCTTTCCAAAGGGCATTAAGGCATCTGGTCCTATGGAGTTGACTGTGAGAGTTTTCAGGGTTTCTTCAATGACAGTAACATAAATAAAAGTTGAATGGGAAGGTTGTGCCTGCTATATACAATCATACACAAAGTAGTTACACTGTAAATTATGTTTAAAGAAAAATGTATAGTTTGGTATAATTTTAACTGCAAAGATCACACATTTCTCTTTATTACATGGAGGTAAGACACTTGGAGGTAAATGAGTAATGTTTACTCACAAAGAGACAACTCGGGGAGGTGCGGTGGTGTGGACATGTCCACAAGTAATGGAAAAAGGAAGGAAAAGAAAGAATGGAGATGTCTCTAATTCATCTCCTACTTTTCCTCAGGATAGAGTTCACCTCCCAAGTGACCAGCAAGTCAACCCTGGCAGCCATTCAGCCACCAGAGAATATTCGGGAGGCTACTGGAAACAGAGGACTTTAAAACACAAGTGTCTGGATTTTGTATTATTCCCAAGAAATGTCTGTTGTCTTCCCCTGACACCTCCCTCTATGAGGAATGGAAACTAGGGTGACACACAGCAAGAAGGGACAACTGGAAACACCAGCTGAATCATACCTTCTGGTAGGGACTTTTCTGTTATCACAAAACCTGAGAGATGCTTAAAAATAATCCCAGCTTCCTAAAGTAGCTTTTTTTTTTTTTATTTTTTACAGGAAGATACAATAGCCTCAGAATTTCTGATCAGGGAGAAATGTGTCTGTAGGAGAGAAAGAGAGGAGGAAGCTTGTGTGAACGTGTGTGTGTGTGTGTGTGTGTGTGTGTGTGTGTGTGTGTGTATTCAAAGCAGAGAATGAACACAGAGTCACCTCACTTTCCGGCATGATGGCTTCTCCTGAGTTGAATGTTCAGCGATGCAGTTTGGCACTGGAGCCTTCTTCTGAGTTGAGGCTCCCTCCCTCTCTTTTTGCTTCAGCTCAGTGTTTTGCTTGAATCTGAGTCATAAGCTCCTTAAGCTGGCAGGAAGTGGATAGTCGGGCTGGCAGCTTCTTCTCCCCCAAACAGAAGGAGTGTCTTGGCTGACACCTAAGCAACCTTTTCCATCCCAGGCTCAGTAATAGAACCAATGAACATTAGCAGAACAGAAGGCTGGGCTACACTCACAGAAAAGTAGAAAAGAGAAAGTATCCTAGAGAAATCCATTAGCTCAAGCCATAGATTAAAACAGGAATAGTTTATGGAATTACCTTAGTCATTTACCAAACCATTAGAATGTTTTGTTTATCCCCTCAAGCTGATCTATGGAGACTCTCTAACCAAGCCCTCACACAACCCCACTGATCTTCTTTCTTCATCAAGCCCCTCTGATTGTCTCTTCTGCCAGCAATATCCATCCTTTCTTCTATTTTTCCTAAACTACAGCTAAGCTCCTGGAGTCAGGATTGGTCCTCGCTGATGGACAAAGCAGTAAGTTGGAATCTGAGGGAATCAGGGAAAGGCCTCTTTCCTGCCTAATTTACTGGAATTCCCTCTTTACTCTGTGAGGAAGAATACAATGGGATCAGAGAAGGAACAAACATGAAGACAGTACCAGTCATCATCAACACCTCTGGCTGCAATCTGCCGTCAAATTAGCTCCAGGAGGGATCAAGATCATAAACCGAGGGAATCAGATTGGGGGAAAGCAGAAAAATCAGAATGAAAAGTTTGGAGTAAGAAGGTTGCTACAATGTGGGTAACCCTGTGTTGTGCTGAAGTTCAGAAGAAGGGAGGATGGGAATCGGAACACCTGGATGGAGAGAACCTGCCAAAAGAGCTCCAGGGTGTTGAAAAGTAATGGCAGAATTTTGGAAAAAATGCTTTCCACCTTTATAGCTTTTCCTTCAATCAACCTGGTGACTTCAGTTCAGCACTGAGCCATGGCAGTTTCTCTACATGTAGACCCAACAGGAAGAGTCTGTCGTGCCCCACAGAGTCCCAACATCCTGTATGTCACTCTCCCAATTCCCTCCATGTCCCTCGGAACCCCCCACTATCACTTATCTTTCTCTGGCTTCCATCCACCTCATCTTCAGCCTCCTCAAACCCCATTTCTGACATGTGGCAAGACTGCCAGACCCAGTGCCCTTTCCTACCCAATGTTCCTGTCCTTCCTGTCTGCACCATTGCCTGATGCCTTCTGATTGCTCAGACCAGAGCTCCAAGCTCAGCTGTCAATCATGTGCTTGACCTGCAGAAGGCAGTCTTCAGCCATCCAATTTAAGGAGAGCAAAAACAAAACAGAACAAAAAAGAAAAAATATCTCAAAAATATTTGAAATAGATTCTGCTTGCAAAGTTAGAACTGGTGAATGCTGAGTGTGTAAAATATCTCCCACTATCCTAGACAGAACGTTGCAAAGCAGCTGTATTTCCTATATTAGAAATATATGCAATTTTGTTATGAATTGAGCTCTTTCTTTTCACAGACACTAGCTCTTTGTTTATTTCAGATATGAGTTGCTACACAGCTGCTCGTCAGCTCAATATTTGCAGCATATTAGTTATGAGAGATAACATTGAATTATGAATATAAATAATGTGTTAATACTGCCCCACCTGTATGTATAAAGGGTCTTGGAAAATAGCCTCCATACCTAGCAGAAAATGACTTTTAGGATCAAATTTTCCTAGAAGAGGGCACACTCATGACCACCAGACTCAAGTAAGTTCATTTTTCCCTTTCCAGTGGTTCTGATGAGATGTACCTTTCCGTATTTCTCTGTGTGTCCATTCTGAACATCTGAATGTCAACCTTTCTGCAGACAGATCTACCCTAGAGAAACACACCAAACAAAAGAATCCATGGTTCATTATTTGAGCATTACAGATCTTAGCTGGAAGCTTTGGTTTAGGAATCTAAAGGGGTAGAAGCTATCCATCATGCAGCAAACAATAAGAAAATCTGGTAGAAAATAGAAAATACTGCAAAAAAAAAAAAAAAANATAGAAAATACTAAAAAAAAAAAAAAAAAAAAAAAACTCATTAGATCAAAGAGTTGAGAAAAGACCCACCTAATGAAGTACGACTTACAGATGAGATAAGGGAGATCCCCCTTGAGACTCTAATTTATAATTCTGCCTCTCAAAGGGGTCACCTAAAACAGAATGAAATATTTTCTAAAGCACCATAATTATGGGAACTGTAATATAGTTCCAATTAAGCCATGAGGACTCAATGTCTGCTGAAGTTCTATTATACACTGTTCAATGTTATCTCTCTGAATTCAGACTGAGAGAACACTGAAATGGACACAGTTCATGCAAAAATAAAAACTCTCAAATAATCTGAATTCTTTATTTGCACGTTTTAAAATTCACTAAAGAGGACAGTCTCCAGAAATATTTTAGAAAAATAATTCATTTTCTGCTCTCATCCATTGATTTAGGTAGAGACCACCAAAGCACGTTCTTCAAAAGAGCAAAAGTGTATTCCCCTCTAAACCTCCATTCATTCATTCCCTCTTTCCTACTTCACCGCTTCATCACGTTAATATGCTAGTTGATTGCCTTTTGCTAAGCCTTTCCCTCCTCCTCTCTGCATTCAAGTCCTGGTCCTCTTGTCATGCACATTGTCCTCATCACAAACACCAGGACTAGTCAGACCCTCCTCATTCAGCAGAACTGAAGGAACCAGAGGCCTGTTCAGCACACAGTGGCTGTAAGAAACTGAACATGACTTAGCGGCCAGTGAGTCTCTGATACTATCTAACCATCTCACTCCTCTGCTGCCTTCTTCTCCTTTTGCATTCAATCTTTATATAATGTCATATTGTGTGCCCTTAGGTAGAAATCAAATGAGGCACATGTAGTACATGCCAAAGGATCTTCAGAGTAGAAGTCCTAAATTACTGTGAAAAGTTGTACATTGAAGCAGCCTATACAACATTTGGTGAAAATTAATGCACTAGAGCTATATGCATCAGTGTGTGATTCTCATGCATATATATTCCTTTCCCCTCTAGTACTCTGTCTTTTTAACACCTCAGTCTCCCCAGACTTTCTGCTCAGTCTCCCCTAATCATATCATCCACCGAGCTCTTCCTGGGTTCTGCCTCCATGCTTCTCTCAAGACAGTAAACTGGGCCAATCACAGGTTTCACCACATTCATTTTCTATCTCTCAGATTCCACTGTCCTACACTGCCAGATGACTAATGTCTTAAAAATTCATCTTCATTTATTTCATCTGTTATTGTTATTTCATTTGTGGTTGTTATTTCATTTGTTGTTGTTATTTAAGATAAATTGGCAAATATAATTATTCCGTCTTAGTAAAAAGGAGAGGTTCTACCAACTGCAGATTAAATAGAAACTCAGACTGTATTTGATGAATTAAATTATTAAAGATCCATAGCTTCAGACTCATAATGCCCCTTCTGCCACTAAAACCAGATCTCAAAAATGATCCAACATACTTCATTATGCTTTGTACTTTTACAATACTATACGACCTCTCCCAGGGTATTTTAGGTTCCCTAGGATGGCTATTGGAGAAAGAAATAGCAACCCACTCCAGTGTTCTTGCCTGGAGAATCCCAGGGACGGGGGAGCCTGGTGGGCTGCCGTCTATGGGGTTACACAGAGTCGGACACGACTGAAGCGACTTAGCAGCAGCAGCAGCAGGATGGCTATAACAGATGATCATAAACATGATGCCTTAAAAGAACAGAAATGTATTCCCTCACAGTTTTGGAAGCTAGAATTTCAAAATAAAGATGTCAATTTGTAATTATTTTGAGAGCAAAAATAGAGTCACATTTAACCCACAGTACCTAGTTTTGTACTTTTCTTCTAAAATAAACTCTATGGTGTTTATGTAAAGTTTAATTATAATGGTCAAGAGGCTTCTCTACAAAGATAATTTTTGGTATTAGTTTTTAATGTAGAAATTCCCAAAAATAGTTCCAGATATGCAATGCATCCATAAGTGACACTAGGTTCAGGAACAAACAGTATTTTTTCCACTGTGCATAAGTTACTAAAATGCCAAACTGGAAAGGTTTCATTATTTTATATGACACAGAGAAACAAACAAAAGAAATGGTTTGTATTAAAACTATCCTCTAATGCTAATATAGTTATCAATTATAAACTATACCTCTGACTTCATAATTAAAATGTGAAACATAGTTGTCTTAGAATCAAATACACACAGTGTGGGTGTGTGATTTATATGTGAGTAAATGTAAATGTACTTATGTTCACATGATGTTTCAGAGATTCTTCATGGTTTTGGTCTTGCAAGTTACTGTTTAACTAGTCCAGAAAATTTCCCCAACTACCTACACTTTAAGATTTGCCCATTTCCTAATTTTTCTCCCCCCACACATTCAGCCACATTACAGCTCACTTGCTTAATGTAGTTTGACCAATCAGATTTGAAATTTAAACAGTAGTATCAGAGGCTGAGAATCTCTGTAGCGAAGTCATATTAGCAGGCAATCCTCTGACATATGGCACTGGGATGTCTTGTAACTTTCTTCTAGTATATTCCCTCCAAAGATTTAGGGCTTTAATCCTGCTTCAGTTCTGCAAAATACCCCAGCATCTTTCCAGTAAACTCTTTTTTGTGGCTTAAGTCAGCTATAGTTTATTTCTGTGGCTTGAAACCAAAAGAACCTTAGCTAATGCAATGCCCGAAGAACATTTTGGGAAAGATTACAAGAAATTAATACTAACTACCTCTGAGAAATGAATGGGAGTGTGGATCCTGAAGGTACAAAGGGGAAATTCCATCATCACATTGTGACACTGTACAATTGAATGTTGTGTCATTCTGCTTTGCTTTAGTTGGATTGGGGATATTAATTTTTGCACCATGAGCATGTGTTAATTACAGACTTTTTTCCAGCTAGAGTTCTTTTTCCTTTTCTCTTCTTTTCTCCTTTTGTAATTGTAATATGAAAATGAATGATACAAGAGCTTTCTCATTTGTCATGGCTTTATCCCTACCTTACTGAAGCCCCTCACTTCAGGGATGTACAAACTCAGCCCAGGATGGTCATTACCCAGTCAGTCACAGCAATCAGAACCAGGAATTTAGGGAATTCCCTGGTAGTCCAGTGGTTAGGACTCTGAACTTTCACTGCAGGGGCCCCAAGTTTGATCCCTGGTGGAGGAACTAAGATCCCACATGCCTTAGCCATAAATAAAGAAAGAAATAAAAGAACCAAGAGCATATTGTTTCAGACTTGCCCAGAGTTATCCTTGTTATACAGTGAATAATGATTTTCTTTTTGGATGTGATCAATATTAATTGATCAAGCATCTTCCTGTTAAGCTGCTTTAATGTCTTTCTTTCTACTTAGTACTCCAAACTGACTCAGTTTGATATTCTTTCTGATTAATAATCTCTTTTGAAATGAACATCAAGATTAGCTGGGTTGGTTATTTATCACTTCACACTTGAATGTGAATTGTCTTGAACAGATTAAACTTATCCAGACATTTGGATAAAATCACCTTTACTGAATTCACTGGCAGTTCTGGTGGGACTGTGATGAATTTAGAATATTGGAAGCTACACAAAGTGCCTTTTCTCACTCCCTCCTCCATATTTGCCCACTACTATTGCTTTTTTAAAAATTAATATTGACAGAAAAATCTCACCCCCTAGAGAGGAAATCAGCATGAGTCAAGGCAAATGGATCAAATTAGCCATCTGAGGAAATAAGCAATCCTGGGAAGTGATCTGTAAATGCCTGTCAATGGGAGCAAAGGGATTCTAGTCCTAAGAGGTGAGGAGAGGGTAACAGGTAGGAGGGCCAAAGATCCCCAAGTAGCAGGAGGAAATAAACTGCAAGTGGCAGACTTTTTTTTTCCCTTCTCTGTTGACAAAACCAGTTCTGCCTAAGTCTTTTTTTTTCCTTCCTTTCTCAAAACTTGGGCTGATAATGGCTCAACAAACAAGTATTCATGTCAATTGTTTTATGGCCAAGGATGACACACCTTGTGCCATCCTCTCTCAAAAATGCATATTGTGAGAGAGGGGCCTGGTGAAACCCCTCAGCCTTGAGGTGTTTCTTTCATCTGATAAGAAACTGGCTAACAGACATAAAATACCTTGCTAAAAACTAGCAAGGGGGATCCCTTTCTGTCCCCTTTTGATGTTTATGTCAGAAGCTTTCCCTATCTCTATTACACTTTAATAAAACCTTGCTGCACAAAAAGCTCCAAGTAGTCAAGCCTTGTCTCTGACCCCAGATCAAAACCCTCTCCTCCAGAGGTCATGAATCCTTGCATAACACACGGCTCACAGTAGCAACCTTTCAGAGGGATCAGGAAACCTAGACTGGCATGTGATAATTATAAAGAAGAAAACAGCATCACATTTTACCTTGCTTAGGGGGTGATATCATGGTGCTTTTGTAGTTGATTTAAAAATAAGAATCAGAGAGTAGGAATGTATCAGTGTTTGTCCAGAATTGCCGTGAAAATCAAATACTTCCCAACCTCACTGATTGTTCAGGAGCATCATAGTACGTTTTACAGGGAGCAGGTGTTTCTTAGAGTGCTTACCTGTGGGACATGGGGCACAGAAAGAGAGAAGAAGGAGGAAGGAAAATGTGGAGCAAGAGGTAGGGAGACAAAAAGAAAGGATCAGAGGTAAAGAATAGTGGCAGAAAAAAGTATGTCAGGTGATTCATTGTTTTTCCAAAACAATGAATCCAATTTGTCTTCTCAAACTGTTAAACTGTTTAGGGGCTGGGGGCCGGTGGTAGAGCTCTGATCCTCTGCCCCAAGGTCCTTGTCACAGCATTTTTTAAATTTTATTTTTAATTGCAGGATAATTGCTTTATAATACTTTGGCTTCTATCGTACATCAACATGAGTCAGGCATAAGTATACATATATCCCCACCCTCTTGAACTTCCTTCCCATCTCCAACCCCATCCCACTCCTCTAGGTTGTCATGGAGCACTAATTTTGAGCTCCTTGCCTCATATGGCAAGTTCCCACTGGCTATCTATTTTACATATGGTAATGTATATGTTTTCATGCTACTCTCTCATCCCACCCTCTCCTTCTCCCACTGTGTCCACGAGTCTGTTCATTATGTCTAAGTCTCCATTGCTGCCCTGCAAAAAGGTTCGTCTGTACCATCTTTATAGATTCCGTATGTATGTATTGCTGCTGCTGCTGCTAAATCGCCTCAGTCGTGTCCGACTCTGTGCGACCCCATACACGGCAGCCCACCAGGCTCCCCCGTCCCTGGGATTTTCCAGGCAAGAACACTGGAGTGGGTTGCCATTTCCTTCTCCAATGCATGAAAGTGAAAAGTGAAAATGAAGTCACTCAGTCGGGTCCGACTCTTCGAGACCCCATCGACTGCCGCCCACCAGGCTCCTCCATCCATGGGATTTTCCAGGCAAGAGTACTGGCATGGGGTGCCATTGCCTTCTCCGTATGTATGTATTAATATATGATATTTGTTTTTCTCTTTCTGCTTTCTTCACTGTGTATAATAGGCTCTAGGTTCATCCACCTCAATAGAACTGATTCAAATGTGTTCTTTATGGTTGAGTAATACTCCATTGTATATATGCACCATGTCTTCCTTATCCTTTCATCTGTCAGTGGACATCTAAGTTGCTTCCATATCCTAGAGACTGTAAATAGTGCTGCAATGAACATTGGGGTACATGTGTCTTTTTCAATAATGGTTTATTAAAGGTATATGCCCAGTAATGGGATTGTTGGGTCATATGTTAGTTCTAGTCCTAGTTTTTTAAGGAATCCCCATACTGTTCTCCACAGTGGATGTATCAGTTTACATTCCCACCAATAGTACAAGAGGGTTCCCTTTTCTCTACACCTTCTCCAGCATTTATTGTTTGTAGATTTTTTGATGATGGCCATTCTGACTAATGTGAAGTGATGCCTCATTGTAGTTTTAATTGGCATTTTTCTAATAATGAGAAATGTTGAGCATCTTTTCATGTGTTTGTTAACCAGCTGTATGTCTTTGGAGAAATGTCTGTTTCAGTCTTCTGCCCATTTTTTGTTTGAGCTACTTTCTTTCTTTTTTTTTTTTCTGTGATGTTGAGCTGTGTAAGGTGGTTATAAATTCTGGAGAATAATCCTTTGCCAGTTGTTTTCCTTTCAATTATTTTCTCCCATTCTGAGAGTTGTCTTTTCACCTTGTTTATTATTTCCTTTGCTGTGCAAAAGTTTTCAAGTTTAATTAAGTCTCATTTGTTTGTTTTTATTTCCAGTGCTCTAGGAAGTAGGTCAAAGAGGATCTTGCTGTCATTTATGTCTAAGTGTCTACTGCTTACGTTTTTCTCTAAGCGCTTTACACTTTCTGGCCTTATATTTAAGTCTTTAATCCATTTTGAGTTTATTTTTGTGTATGATGTTAGGAAGTGTTCTAATTTCATTCTTGTATATGTTGCTGTCCAGTTTTCCCAGGACCACTTCTTGAAGAGGCTGTCCTCTCTCCATTGTATATTCTTGCCTCCTTTGCTAAAGATAAGTTACCCATAGGTGTGTGTTTATCTCTGGGATTTCTATCTTGTCCCATTGGTCTCTATTTTTGTTTTGTGCCAGTAACCTACTGTCTTGATGACTGTAGCTTTGTAGTATAGTCTGTTGTCAGGAAAGTTGATTTGTCCTCCAGCTCCATTTTTCTTTCCTCAGACTGCATTAGCTATTGCGGGTCTTTTGTGTTTCCATACAAATTGTGGATTTTTTTTGTTCTAGTTCTGTGAAAATTACCATTGGTAGTTTGAGGGGGATTGCATAGAATCTGTAGATTACTTTGGGTAGTATAGTTAATTTTCACAATATTGATTCTTCCAATCTAATAAGATGATATATATCTCCATCTGTTTATGTCACCTTTGATTTCTTTCATCAGTGCCATAGTTTTCTGCATACGGGTCTTTTGTCTTTTTCAGTACATTTATTCCAAGATATTTTATTATTTTTGTTGCAGTGTTAAATGGGATTATTTCCTTAACTTCTCTTTCTGATTTGTCATTGTTAGTGTATAGGAATTTAAGTGATTAATTTTATATCCTGTGACTATACTATATTCATTGATTAGCTCTAGTAACTTTCTGGTGGCATCTTTAGGGTTTTCAATGTAGAGTATTAAGTCATCTGCAAACAGTGAGAGTTTTACTTCTGCTTTTCCAATCTGGATTCCTTGTATTTTTTTTTCTTTTTCTCTGCCACGGCTAGGACTACCAAAACTATGTTGAAAAATAGTGGCAGGAATGGGCACCCTTGTCTTGTTCTAGTTTTAGAGGAAATGCTTTCTGTTTTTCACCATTGAGAATAATGTTTGCTATGGGTTTGTCATATATGGCTTTTATTATGTTGAGGCAGGTTCCTTCTATGCCTACATTCTGGAGAGGTTTTATCATAAATGGATGCTGAATTTTGCTGAAAGATGATCATATGGTTTTTATCTTTCTCTTTGTTGATATACTGGATCACATTGATTCAGTTCAGTTCAGTTGCTCAGTCGTGTCCGACTCTTTGCGACCCCATGAATCGCAGCATGCCAGGCCTCCCTGTCCATCAACATCTCCCGGAGTTCACTCAGA